>VSMD01082227.1:0-93422 GCA_008750895.1 Mirza zaza
CCGCCTCAGCCTCCCAGAGTGCTAGGATTACAGACGTGAGCCACCGCGCCTGGCCAAAGCTGTTGTTTTTGTCATGATAAAAATTGTATTCTTCTCCCAGTGATAGGGTTTACTTAATTAATTAATTGATCTAATTATCCAACACACATCTATTGAGGGTTTACTACGGGCCAGACACTGCAGATAAGAAATAGACGAGGAACATAAGTTCTCCACCCTCTGTGGGGCTTACAGTACAGGGGTAGCCTAAGCCAGTCTGTGGGCCTCTAAATTGAGCTTAGCACATCAGATCCTCCCTCATGGGCTCCAGTTTGTGCAGTCTCACTGCCCGCTGTTCCCTGACCTGCTGTAGTTGTAGTTCCTAGGACATACCAGGCCTTGTACTGCTGCGCCTCTGTGTGTACCAAAGTCTCTCCCTAGGATGCCCCTGCCCTAACGTTCCCCTCCGTACCTCCTCCACACCACACTTGGCCTTTGAGATTTAGTTGAAGCATGAACCTTGGAAGCATTTCCTGATACTCCCTTCCTCAGTCTGAATGGATGATTTTTTTTTTTGAGACAGAGTCTCACTGTGTTGCCCGGGCTAGAGTGCCATGGCGTCAGCCTAGCTCACAGCAACCTCAAACTCCTGGGCTTAAGTGATCCTACTGCCTCAGCCTTCCGAGTAGCTGGGACTACAGGCACGCCACCACACTTGGCTGATTTCTTTTCTATTTTTAGTGGAAACGGGGTCTCGCTCTTGTTTAGCCTGGTCTCGAACTCCTGACCTCAAGTAATCCTCCCACCTCGGCCTCCCAGAGTGCTAGGATTATAGGTGTGAGCCACCTCACCTGCCCGGATGCTCTTTTTTTGTACTCCAAATATTTCTCTGTACCCCAAGTATAACTCCATCATAACACTTACCAAGTAAACATGCTGCAAGTACTGGCTTATTTGGGTCTTTCTCCCACATTAAACTATTAGCTACCAGCTGGGAGCAGTGGCTCACGCCTGTAATCCTAGCACTCTGGGAAGCCGAGGCGGGCGGATTGCTTAAGGTAAGGAGTTTGAGACCAGCCTGAGCAAGAGCGAGACCCTGTCTCTACTATAAAAAGGAAGAAATTAATTGGCTAACTAAAAAAAAAAATATATATATATATATATATACACATATATATATATAAAATTAGCCAGGCGTGGTGGTGCATGCCTGTAGTCCCAGCTACTTGGGAGGCTGAAGCAGGAGGATCTCTTGAGCCCAGGAGTTTGAGGTTGCTGTGAGCTAACGCTGATGCCATGGCACTCTAGATCAGGCAACAGAAGTAAGACTCTGTCTCAAAAAATGAAATAAAATAAAAATAAACTATTAACTACCAGAGGCCAGGGACTATGTCTTTTTTACATTCTATGTCCAAGACCCACAAAGCCTCTTTGTCAAAGAGGCTGATTTATAGATTCATCATGGTTCTGCAGATGGCAGCTGTGGCTCCAAACTAAGGAACAATCTGTACATCTCAAAATGGTAAGATGGCTGGGCTTGCCTTGGTGGATATCATCACGTTGCACACTCAGATAAGAATTGTTCTGAATAGTATCACCTGCAAATGCCAGATGCCAGAAGGAAAGTTAGAACTATCCTCTCTTGGAGGATGATGAAGTTATAATTTTGTTAATTATGACTTTATCGGGAGTTAAGAATGAACATATAAGCATCCCTCTTCCACATCCCATTCGTCTATTCCATTTCTACGGCATCCAACTCTCCTGATCCCATTTTTACTACTCAGACAAGTCCCATGAATAGACACAGTGGGGTGACAGCTTGAAAGCTAAAGCCCTTAAAATGGAGAGAATGGCTTCCAGAGCAGGGAGCTTGTGCTTTGTCCCTTGTTGCACCCAAACAAAACATGCCTCGCCCTCCTGTCCTGGTCACACTCCTAATTTTCAGTACTTGTATTAAAACCCAAATCTCCAAGATTAAAATGCAACCCAGCCGTCCAGAACACCCTGCAGATGCCGGGGGAGGGAGGGTGTGGACACCATGGCTGGTCGTAGGTGACGAAGAGGTTTCTCTTTGACCATAACATGAGTCTGTTGGGCTGGGAAGGTGGATGAAAGCTGGGAAAAAGGAATGCAATCCACTGTGGTGTTGACAGGATTCCCACACCGTTGTCTTCCTAAACTTTGGGGTTCAGTTGAGTTCAAAGAACATTTACAGGGCACTCACGGTGTGGCAGGTCCAGGTGTTAGGCGTATAACCATTTGCAAGGGAGATACAATCGCTGCCCTCACAAAGCTTGTGGTCAACTAAATACAAGGAGACATGGACAAGTGTTATGGTAGGGCTCTTCCAAGATGCTAATGAGTATCCTGTAATCAGAGCAAATTAGTGGAACTGGCCAGCCTTTCTGTATAGAAGGATAGATGGCCGCCTTGACTCCTACCGTTCCAGTGAAAGAGCAAATGTCAAGGATCTGCAGTGGGCAGAAAGTCCGGAGTTCATGTATCCCCCCACTTTTCTTTGTTTAGCTTCTCCAAGGAACAAATGTTGTAAAGAGAGAGCAGGGACAGAAGTGGTGACATTGGTGATGGCTGGCAGGGTCAGGATGAGGAACGTCATTGGCAAGGGGCATCCTGGTGATCCCTGGAGTACATGCACTCCTTAGCAAGGGGAGAAAGGAGGGAGGACCTCTCCCCTCCTTCTGAAGACTTTGCATTGGCCTGTGGATCTTGGCTACTGAAAAAGAATGATCTTGATTTGCTGGGTCTCAGCTGGCTAGTGAGTCAACTCGGGACATTCTTTTATCGGGACACTACACTTTGCATGATGCAACCCATAAGACGATGGAGTGAAATCTCTATCACAGAACCATTAATTAAATGCACAAAGCTCAGATAACTACGAGAATGAAACTAAGAAAAGTAAAACATATTCTGCCTCTTTTTAACCACTTCGGTACGGCGCTCACCGGCCGAGACACCTTGCCCACAGCCAGCACTCATAGTCTGCACGATAGCTTGTGCTGTGCATTGACGACGAATACGTTTTGCTCTTGCGTGATGAGGAAAGTTTGAAAGCACTGAAAGCTTGTTTTACTTTACAGGCAGCTTTACTTGTAATGTAAATCAGAATAGGTAACATATACATATATGTTTTCATTACATTATTTTTAAATGTTCACAATTTTATTTTTTATTTATTTTTTTATTTTTTTGAGACAGAGTCTCACTCTATTGCCCTGGCTAGAGTGCCGTAGCATCAGCCTAGCTCACAGTAACCTCAAATTCCTGGGCTCAAGCAATCCTCCTGCCTCAGCCTTCCTAGTAGCTGGGACTCCAGGCATGCACCACCATGCCCGGCTAATTTTTTCTATATATTTTTAGTTGGCCAATTAATTTCTTTCTATTTTTAGTAGAGACGGGGGTCTCGCTCTTGCTCAGGCTGGTTTTGAACTCCTGACCTTGAGCGATCCTCCCGCCTCGGCCTCCCAGAGTGCTAGGATTACAGGCGTGAGCCACCACGCCCGGCCTTCAATTTTATTTTGATAAATGAAAAATTAGAAAAGTCATATCACGGCTGTCGGCTAAAGTCGCTGTGCGCGTTCATCTGTGGCTGTCGACTATAGTCCACGACGCTCGTACCGAAGTGGTTAAAGGCATTCAAAGCATTTTCCTTCATGGCAATTGGCATTTTACAATGACGTTGTCCCCCACGATCGCTGTCAGGACCACAGCACAAGCAGGATCCCGTGATGATGAGGTTCCTTGGCAGCTAAGCCCCTGAAACAGTGTTAGAGATTGATCACAAAACAAGACTCTGTACTGCGTCAGGATGCATTTAACAAGAGACTTCAGTGTCTATTTGACGTTTTTATGATACACAGACCAGCAAGATAAGTGAGCTTAGCAGCCCAGGATAGTTGCTATAGTAATAACTAGTGCAAATGTGAAGATTCATTAAACATTTTTTTAGAATTAAAGACGTTTAAATATTTTGATAGTGCTCTCTCGAAAATAAACTAAATTACAGAATATTTATTAATTTGTTAAATACTCAACCTCACAAAGTCTTTTAATAAAGATGCTTAGAAAAAGTGTCTAGAAATTTAAATAAAGTAAGAAGCTATCACCAGAGTTGCTTCTTGAAGCCATAATCCAACCTAAGCCTTCATTTTTCCTTTACACTAAAAACTCTAGCCCCCTCTTCTGGTATTGTCATGAATTATTGACATTAGATTCAATATTTCCCTAGGATATAGAGCATGACAATCTTTTTGACAGACTGAAAAATTGGTATGTATCCAAGAAACAATCTTTCATTACTGACCAAATTCAAATCCCTCTGTCACCATAAAAGCAATAAATAACCGATCTTGGGTTGAAATACATGCTGTGCACCCCGCTTTCCAGCATTTTCAGGACCCAAGTAAGACTGCAAATGGGGGCCCACATGACATAGGTTTAAAGGTTATAAACCAAGCTGGTAACTTGCTAAATAAAATACGGCCTATCTTCCTATATTGACAAGCGTACTTTCATGACACATAGAAGGCAAAGTCCAATTCAGAATTTTTGGACTACTTAGTGTTGCACACTGAAATGTGGTTACATGGGGAGAGATCCAGCCCCCAGGTTGCAGCCTGCCCCCCTGCCCCAGGAAACCCTGTGCTGTTTTTACCACTGGCTCACTCCAGTACTGCAGAGGCCTATGGCACATGCTACATGTATGCACAGGGTACATGTATGCACACTGTAGTCTTCCATGGACAAGCTCTATCTACCTTCCACCACCTCCCCAACGGCTACCCATGGCCACCCAAAGGGCTAGCGCTAGGGTGGGTACTCTAGCTTTTCTGTCCTCCTTTGTGGTAGATCCAGAGAAGAGACCAGTGACCTAGGGGAGGGCTCAGGGCATTTGTAGAGGGAATTCTGGGGTCTTGAGTACCTGGAATGTGATCTAGAAGGGAGGGCATGAGCTCCAGGCAGGTGTGCCCCTTTGGCCTTGAAGGGAGGGTACAGCCATAGAAGGGTGGAGTAAACTCTGAAACGTGAGGTCCATGTTTCTTCTTACCCACGTGGCAGGGTGGATACTGGGAAACTTCCTTTCATTGACTAAGGGCTGACACCCACCCCGCTCCTATTAACTGCCTTCTACTCTCCCAAAGTGTCTTGCTCACTTTCCTAGAATAATTACTTGCATTGGCTTCTGGAAAAACCCAGGATATGCCATTAACCGTGGGAAAATAGCCCAGGGGAGGGCAAAGTGGCTTCCTAACAGACTGCCAGATATTACTGGAAGCTTGGGTTGCACAGAGGACGTTGAAAGCAGAGAACTGAAACCACTCTCTTACCTTTTCGGATCCTTCTTCAAACATGAGAAAGCATCGGTAATGAGCAAGTGCTTGGTATGAATCAGAACCCCCCAGCCAAGCCCACCCCATGTCACCTCTGCATCTTGATGCTCTGCTCTCCTTCCCCTTCCTAGGATGCCAGCAGGGCTGGCCAAGCCAGATAATCTCCTCTTCTCTCGTAGTCATGGCTCTGCTCTTCCCCATCAGCCTGTCCCTGTTGGGCATCAGTGATCTCTTTGTGTGTCAGGGGCTGGCCTGGATCCCTGGGAGCCTCGTCTGTACCTTTGCTCTCCCACAGGATGCCAATTCTTCTTCCTCTGCTTACCTCCCGTTGGGTGACTCATCTGGGGGTGGAGTGGGAAGGGCAGCCACACCTGAAAAATGTGCCTCTGAGATCCTGAAATCTGAATTGCTCTGTACTTGCATTTGATTTTACTATTTCAACCAACGTCATGAGGGAGATGAGAATAAAGCTGCTTGTTGGCATTTCCTCATTTCACATCGGGAAGCAGAAAATGAAAAAAAGAGCTATTTTCTGTTTGTTTGTTTTTTGTTTTTGGTGGAGGGCTTCTTTCTTCCACTTGTTCTACTCTCCTTAGCTCATTTCCT
Source organism: Mirza zaza (assembly GCA_008750895.1). NCBI lineage: Eukaryota > Metazoa > Chordata > Mammalia > Primates > Cheirogaleidae > Mirza > Mirza zaza. Next base: position 5,940 of record VSMD01082227.1, read on the forward strand.
GCCAGGGCAATTTCAGGTTCAACATGTTTTTTAAAGTTATGATTCATATCAGTGACTCTAAACCAATTTTGGGAGGGAAAAAAACAGCTAAGCTGAATGTCTATAAAGAATCAAAACTAGCAGGGAATGTAAGTTACTATTCTTGGAACTTTTGGCAAACACCCACTAAAGCATTATTCATTCATTCATTTAGCAAAAATATGTTGAAGACATGCTCAATAGATGGTATCATATAAAAAGACAATTAAATGCTTCTCTCTGAAAGATGCATAGATTTTTGTAAAAATTGGATCCTTATTTTTTTATGGGGTGAAACAAAACTTAGAAGTAGTATTTACCATAAATGTGTCATACGAGTTGTTATTAAAAAGGACAAGAGAAATTATGGAGTTCCTTAACCCAGAAATACTATGAAGATGAATTGATACATTAAACATTTATTTTCTAAGTCACAGAGCTGAAAGAGACCTCAAAGATTACATGCACATCGTTTCAGCTTCACTAATAGAAAAGGGAGGCCCAGAGAGGGTGAATGACTTGCTTAAGGTTGCACAGCTGCTCAGCAAAACCAGGCCCAGAGTCTGAATATTCTGTCTTTCTATGAGCAAGCCCCCTCTCCAGGAACAATCATGATAGTTATTATTTATCTATTATGAAAGCAAGGGGCTGGGTGTGGTAGCTCATGCCTGTAATCCTAGCACTCTGGGAGGCCGAGGGGGGCGGATTGCTCAAGGTCAGGAGTTCGAAACCAGCCTGAGCAAGAGCAAGACCCCGCCTCTACTATAAATAGAAAGAAATTAATTGGCCAACTAATATATATATAGAAAAAATTAGCCGGGCATGGTGGCACATGCCTGTAGTCCCAGCTACTCAGGAGGCTGAGGCAGAAGGATCGCTTGAGCCCAGGAGTTTGAGGTTGCTGTGAGCTAGGCTGATGCCACGGCACTCACTCTAGCCTGGGCAACAAGGCGAGGCTCTGTCTCAAAAAAAAAAAAAAAAAAAAGAAAGAAAGAAAGAAAGAAAGGCACTTTCTCATAGATGATATGACTTAGTATGCACACACCTGTGCAAGATAGGTATTATTATATTTACTTTAGGAAAAACAAGGCTAAGAGAAAATGAGCCACTTACTAAAGATTTCCTGAATGGCTAGTGGCAGAGCTAGGATCAGAAAAGGCAAGAATCTGATCCCCAAGGTCACAGTCTTCTATGCATCAGCACCGCTTTGCCCCTACCACGCTGCCGGGGAACATCTCACTCTTGTCATCTTTTCTTAAACAGCCAAGACCATATAGGGATGAGCGAAAATCTGTCTCCACATTCATGCTTCTTCGTGCATTAGGTCATTCCTTCTTTCACTCATTCTCCTCTGTGCAAAGCATGGAGTTAGGAGCCGTGGAAGATGAACATAATTTTTAAAAAGGTAAGATATAGACCTGCCCCCTAAGATTTCCAATGTCTAAAACGACTTGTTCACAACTATGAGATAAAAGAATGTAATAACAAATTAAAAGAAGTAGAAAGTGTTATGGAAATTCCTGTATTGGGGGAAAGAAAGAATAGTTTTGTATAATTTAGAATGTTTAAGAACTTCTTTTTTTTTTATTTTAGCGTATCATGGGGGTATAAGTGTTTAGGTTACCTATACTGCCCATGCCTCCCCATCCACCCTCTAGTCAGAGCCTCAAGCGTGACCATCCCCCAGATGTTGCACATCTCACTCATTGTGTTTGTATATACCCATCCTCTCCTCCCCCCTCCCACCTGCCCGACACCTGATAAATATTATTCCTATATGTCCACTGAGGTGTTGATACATTAATACTAATTTGCTGTTGAGTACATGTGGTGCTTGTTTTTCCATTCTTGAGATACTTCACTTAGTAGAATGGGTTCCAGCTCTATCCAGGAAAATACAAGAGGTGCTACATCACCATTGTTTCTTAAAGCTGAATAGTACTCCATGGTATACATAGACCACATTTTATTAATCCACTCATGAATTGATGGGCACTTGGGTTGTTTCCACAGCTTTGCAATTGTGAATTGTGCTGCTATAAACATAGAATGTTTAAGAACTTCATGGAAAGATTAAGAGTTGCTTTACTCTTTGGCCTCTAGGTGGGGAAAGTGATTGCATGCCTATGGTGACTTCCTTCTTTCACAATGGCCATGATGCTTTGTCAAATAATAATTTGGTTTCTAAAATTGTATTGTATTTTGACAAATTATAATTGTATATATTTATAGGGTACACAGTGATATTATGATATGTGTATACAATGTGGAATGATTGAATCAAGCTAATTAACATATCCATCACCTCAAATACTGACCACTTTTTGTGGTGAGAACGTGGGAAATTTTTCTCTTAGGAATTTTGAAGACTATAATATAGTATTGTTAACTATAGCCACCATGTTATGCAATAGATCTCAAAAAATGTATTCCTCCTATCTATTGAAACTTTGTACCCTTTGACGAAAATCTCAACATTTCCCCTACACCCCCAGCCTTTGTAACCACAATTATACTCTCTGCTTTTATGAGTTCCATTATCTTAGATTCCACTATAAGTGAGAACAGGCAGTATTTGTCTTTCTGTGCCTAGCTTATTTCACTTAGCATAATGTTCTCCAGGCTCATCCAAGTTGTCCCAAATGTCAATATCTCCTTTTTATTTAAAAGGCTAAGCAGTATTCATTTGTGTATATGTGTGTGTGTGTATACATACATATATATGTATATATGCTTTACATTTTCTTTATCCATGCATCCATTGATGGACACTTAGTTTGATTCCATAACTTGCTATTGTGAATAACTCTGCAGTGAACATGGGAGTGTAGATATCTCTTCAACATACTGATTTCAAATCCTTTGGATATATGCCCAGACGTGGGCTTGTTTGATCATATCGTAATTGTGTTTTTAGTTTTTGAGGAATCTCCATAGTGTATTCCATAATGTCTGTACTAATTTACATTCCTGCCAACAGTGTACAAGGCTTGCCTTTTCTCCACAATCTCACCAACACTTGTTATCTATCATCTTTTTGATAACAGCCATTCTGACAGATGTGAAGTTATATCTCATTGTGGTTTTAATTTGCATTTCCCTAATAATTAGTAACCTTGAGCATTTTTTTTTCATGCACCTGTTGGCCATTTGCATGTCTTCTTCCAAGAAATATCTATTCAGGTCTTTGTCCATTTTTTAATTGGGTTATTTGTTTTCTTGCTATTGAGTTGTGTTCCTTATATATTTTGCATACTAACCCTTTATCAGTTGTATGACTTGCAAAATATTTTCCCCCAATCTGTAGGTTGTCTCTTTACTCTGTTATTTCCTTTGCTCTGCAGAAACCTTTTAGTTTGATGTAATCCATTTGTCTATTTTTGCTTTTGTTGCCTTAGCTTTTACGGTCAAATCCAAAAAAATCATTACCCAGATCAATGTCATGTAGTTTTCCCCTTATGTTTTCTTCTAGTAGTTTTACAGTTTCAGGTCTTATATTTAAGACTTTACTGTATTTACGTCTTATGTTTAAGTCTTTAATCCACTTTGAGTTGATTTTTTATATGATGTGAGACATCCACTTTTCCCAGTACTCTTTATTGAAGAGACTGTCCTTTTCCCACTGTGTGTTCTTGGCACCTTCATTGAAAACCAATTGACTGTAAATGTGTGGGTTCTCTATTTTATTCCATTAGTCAATATGTCTATGTTTTGCCAGTTTTAATTATTATACCTTTGTTTTAATTACTATGACTTTGTAATGTAGTTTGAAATCAGCTAGTGTGATGCCTTTAGCTTTGTTCTTTTTGCTCAATTTTGCCTTGACTATACAGGGTTGTTTTGTTTGTGTGATTTCATATGAATTTTAGAATTGTTTTTTTGTATTTCCATAAAAAATGATATTGAAATTTTGATAGGAATTGTATTGAATCTGCAGATTGCTTTGAACAGTAGGGACATTTTAATAGTATTAATTATTTTAATCCATGAACACTGGATACCTTTCCATTTATTTGTGTCTTCTTCAATTTCTTTCATTAATATTTTATAGTTTTTTGTGTACAGATCTTTTACCTCCTTGGTTAAATTTAATCCTAAATATTTTATTTTTTTGTAGCTATTGTAAATAGGATTGTTTTCTTGATTTCTTTTTTAGATAGTTTGTTGTTAGTGTATAGAAATGCTACTGAGTTTTGTGTGTTGATTTTGTATCCTGTGACTTTACTGTATTCATTTATTAGTTCTAATAGTTTTTTAGTAGAGTCTTTAGGGTTTCCTATATATAAGATCATGTCACCAGCAAGCAGTGACAATATCATTACCTTCCTTTTCTATTTACATGCCTTTTATTTCTTAAAGAATAACTTAAATTAATGAACTTCAGGGGAAGTCTGGATTTTCCAATTGGGTCCTTGGAAAATAGTAAAAACTTTTTAACATCTAGATGATCCAATCTTATAGAATGTAAGAATTTAGATGCTAACTAAAATTTAGTTAGTAACAAAAAATACATTGTTATTACATTTTCTGGGCTCTCCCTGATGTATGTAAATTTGAATGAATTGGTAAATAAACATTCAGATTTTGATGGAAATGAATAAAAACTAAGTTAAATAGAAGAGATTCAATTGGGCAAGAGCAGCACTCAGTGTTTTTTCCTTTGTTTATTTATTTATTTATTTATTTTTTGCTTTTTGCCCCTCCCCCCTTTTAAATTTTTTGTTCATTTGTTTAGCATTCAGCTATTAGGTCATTAAATATGAAATGTCCAGTTTCAAATAAAAGGTTTAGTTTATTATATCTCAAACAAGAAGCAGTACAATTAATCAAAATACGTGCCTAAACTATCCACTCAGTTTTGCCATCTCAACAGTAGCTTGTTTATGCCAGTGGTGAAGAAGCCTGGAGAGCAAGCGACCATGAAATTGTGAAAGACGTTTTCCACAGCTTGTTAAGTATTGAATATCTTTCCTCGAAAGAAGTGGTTCAAAGCCTGGAAGAAGTGGGAGTCAGTTAGTGCAGGGTCTGGTGAATATGGTAGATGACAGAGAGTTTCCAAGTCCAGCCTCCATAGTTTGAGAAGCGTTGTTTGTGCTACATGTGGTTGAGTATTGTCTTGCAAGAGGATTGGCCTGTCTGTATTGACCAATCTCTGCTGTTCAATCACAAGCATCCTCATCATTTTGTCCAATTGGTTGCAGTAGACATCCTCTGTGATTGATTGACCAGGTTTCATGAAGCTGCAGTGGATAATACCAGTTGGACCACCAAACAGACACCATTAGCTTTTTTTGATAAATATTCGGCTTTGGAGTGTGTTTTGGCACTTCATTTTTATCCAACCATTGTGCCAAATACTTGCAATCGTCAAAAATAATCCATTTTTCATAACACATAACAATACAGTGTAGAAATAGTTTGCCTTTATGTCGTGATAGCAAAGAAAGGCAAGCTTCGAGATGATTTCTCTGCTGACGTTCATTTAATTCATGCGGTAACCATCTATCCAGCTTTTTTACCTTGCCCATTTGTTTCAAATGGTCGAATGTTGTTAGAATAGTAACATCAAACCTTGCTGCTAATTCACACATAGATTGAGATGGATTCACTTCCACTACAGCTTTCAGCTCATCATTATCCACTGGGGTCTCAGGGAGACCACATGGCTCATTTTCAAGATTAAAGTCACCAAAGCGGAACTTCTCAAACCATCAATGTACTGTGCGTTCATTAGTCACATCCTTCCTAAACACTTTGTGGATATTTTGAGCTGTCTGTGCTGCATTGGTTCCACGAAGAACCCATATTCAAAAATAACACAAATTTTTCACTTATCTATGGTTTCACAAAAATTGCTCTTAAAAAAATTTGAAAGACAATTACAAACCAAAACATGTGTTAAAAAGAATGAGGATGTGTATTTTTACTTAAAAAAAAAAAAAAGAAGAAGAGTCAAAGTGAAATGTCAAAGATATCAACTGTCAAACTTAGTATTTAAGGAAATCAGACATTCCATACTTAATAACCTAATGCTATGCAACCTTAAATTGTTATTTCTATGGGGAAGTAAAATATAAAATCAAATATCTTAACTTGCGAAATTATACAAGACCTCCATGATATCTTTGGACATTTTAAACTTTCATAATTTAGATTGAAGGCAGGTAGGAATTTCACAGCAAATTTAGATTCGCTTTTTGTTCACAGTCTAACAGCACACCATGAATTCTGATTCTGGGTTTGAGATTCTTTGAAAACTGAAAAAGAATGGCATCATAAATGAGAAGGGAAATATGGCTCTATGACTAGTTAAATTAAAGCCCATAGAACATGAGAATACAATTTTCATTTTGCTTTTGAATGCTGTTTTCAGATTTATTACTACTGTGCTCACAATCTAAGGATTTAAGTTTAAAGTTTTATTTATTATTAAAAATAATAATAACTGCCAGTTCAAGAACAGGCATAAAGAGTACTTCAACTACATCTGTGATATTTTATTTCCTTCAAAACATCTGAAGTAAACATGGGAGAATGGGAACATTTGTTAAATCTGGATGGTGGTGACTGAGAGCCTATTGTTTTCTTCGCCCTGCTTTATTGTCTGTTTGAAATGCCTCATAATAAAACACCTTCACACAGGTTTTCTGAAGACCTGATCATTTTTATAGGTCATCAAATCATTCTGTATACCTACTCTTATATCACTACTTTGATTTACCGCTGAGGAAATTATGCCACAAAAAATGGCAGTATAGAGTCACTAGAACTTCCAGTCAAATAGTTGAGGTAGAGAAGGTGACTGGTAGAAGGAGTGGGACATCTGAAGGGACAAGAACTTCTCTATTTTTCAGGATCCCCCCACAAAAGCTTGCTGAGGGTGTTGGTAGGGGCAGGGTGGTGGCAAGGCAGAGAGGCATGATGGGTAATCTTCCCAGGGAGCAGGTTCTCTCACTGCTGGGCTACTTCTGAGGTGACGTGGCTACCACAGAACAAAAAAATGCCTTTTCAAGGGTCTTGCAAAGGTGTCTCACCCACAAAACTCAGGGGGAACCTCTAGAGCACTTTGTGAAACATCACATCAAGTTTGGATTTTCAGAGATATGAGAAAAAAAGTCAAACATATGATACTAAGGTAGGACAGTTGACCGTCTTTTAATTATAATTTGTCTTCCTTCTGTCTCATAGTATGGTTTTGATGTGAGTGCAAGAGATTCAGTTGCAGAAGGCCCTGCCTAAAAGGACAATGATTAAGGGAAGTTTCTGTGTTTGGCTCTGTTAAGGAGAGAGGAACCAACAGTATTAGGCTGAAAGGTTACCTTTGAAAATTGAGAAAGTGCTTAGATATAGCTTAAGAGCTGTAGAATTATCTGGAATGTTTTACAAACATTAGCAAAGGTAACTGCAAAATATGTATATTACATGTTTTTGAGGACACTTACCTTCTGCTCATGTTTCCTTTTTTGTTTCTTTTTGACAGAGAGTCTCACTCTGTTGCCCGGGTTAGAGTGCCCTGGCGTCAGCCTAGCTCACAGCAACCTCAAATTCCTGGGCTCAAGTAATCCTCCTGCCTCAGCCTCCTGAGTTGCTGGGACTATAGGCTTGCGCCACCATGCCCGGCTAATTTTTTCTATATATATATATATTAGGTGGCCAATTAATTTCTTTCTATTTTTAGTAGAGAGGGGGTCTCACTTTTGCTCAGGCTGGTCTCAAACTCCTGACCTTGAGTGATCCTCCCGCCTCAGCCTCCCAGAGTGCTATGCTCGCATTTTCTTAAGTCTTGCTCCCAAAAATATTTGGCCCAGAGTCTAGCTAGGATCTTTGGGGACAGTGGCATAGACAATTTGGGAAGGAAGGAGAAGAAAGCCACCTTCCAGGTAAAGGTGGGCCTCCAGTTTAAAGGTGGGTTTTGGACAGGTAGGCTCAGGTGAAGTCAAGAAGGAGCAGCATAGTGCAGGAATGAGGATGGGCCCCACCTCACTCAGTTTCAGCAAAACCCAGTCCAACATTTTTTGTGTTTAGAGGTGCTTCTTGTTGGTGCATTTCAGTTCAGCTTCCAAGTCATTGCCTTTTCCACTGTGGATATCAATCTGGCAGCAAGCACAACCTAGTAGTCTCTGCCTCTTTGGATTAATGGTAAGACTCTTTATCTGCTGCTCATGTCCTTTCCTTTGAGAGCGCTGTTTTTTAGCAGCATCCAGACGTTTTATGTTCTGGCCCATCAGTCTGACCTATTCATCCATCTCTCAACGACAGTACTTTGTCTTCCCAAGTCCTACACAACCACCACCAACACATCAGCCCCTCCCTTACTTCCAACCTACCTCACTAGTAACTCCACCTTTCTCTTTATCATCAAGCCCAACTGCAGTAACCTTCAAACTTCTCTCTCAGCAGCTTTCTGAGCCTCATCTAGTTTTCACAGGATGGTAGCCAGGCATTCGTGAGCTTTCAATATAGGATTTTAAGATAACATGATATTTAATAAACAAATCAGTATTTCTATTTTGAAATGCTTTACCCTGAGAAACTACTCAGATATTCCAGGGATGCCGCTACTGTTCAAACTTTTTTTTGGATTCTCCTTATAAATCCAAAGCAATTCTGGATTTCTTTCTTTCTTTTTTTTTTTTTTGGAAATCTTTGAATGGTAAAAGACCATCATTTGTGGACAGGCTTAATTTTTAGAACAAAGTTATTTTGAGCCCAGTATAGGAAATAAGGTTGAGTTATCAAATGGATCATACATACAGTTGAGAGATAAACAATAAAATGAGACTTATTTTATGGAATGTGTGCAATTCCACCCTTCAAACTGGGTAGGAAGAGGCTCTCTGTTGGGCCCATAATTTACTTATTTTTAAAATTTTATTTATATAAATTTATGGAGTACAAGTATAATTTTGTTACATATATATATATATATTTGAAACAGAGTCTCACTTTGTTGCCCAGGCTAGAGTGAGTGCAGTGGAGTCAGCCTAGCTCACAGCAACCTCAATCTCCTGGGCTCAAGCAATCCTGCTGCCTCAGCCTCCCGAGTGGCTGGGACTACAGGCATGTGCCACCATGCCTGGCTAATTTTTTCTATATATATATTAGTTGGCCAATTAATTTCTTTGTATTTATAGTAGAGTTGGGGTCTCGCTCTTGCTCAGGCTGGTTTCGAACTCCTGACCTGAAGCAATCCACCCACCTCGGCCTCCCAGAGTGCTAGGATTACAGGCATGAGCCACCACACCGGCCTGTTACATATTTTTGTTACAATTTCGTTACATAGTGGTACGCCTGGGCTTTTAGTGTATCCATCACCAAATTAATGTGCATTGTACCCATTAAGTATTTTCTCGTCTTCCATCCCAACGCCCACACTTCTGAGTCTCCATCGTCTATCATTTCCCACTCTATGCCAACGTGTACACATTATTTAGCTCCCACTTATAAGTTAGAACATGCAGTATTTGTCTGTGTCTGAATTGTTACACTTAAGATAATGGGGCCATGATTTAGAGGGCTCTGCATATATTACAGACACATGAAAAACTAAAGAACACATGGAGCCTCATCAGGCACTGGCACGTGCAATTCATAACCGTAAAACAGCTGTCTCAGGATTAACACCGATCAGGCCCCAGGGAAATACTTCTTAACAGTTCCTGGACGAAACCTTTGATAACCTTGCCAAAAAGGAAACTATGTCTGAATACTCTTTGAGGTTGTACCACTGTGGACAATGCTTTGGAGAGCCCAGGAGTTTTGAGCAGCAGAAGTGCTCAAAAGATAAACTGAGAGAATAGATAAGTTAATGAACTGATAAAACACATTTTCTCAGGGAGCTGGATGCAATAGCTTCCTGCTTAAGGACATATCATTGCCCATTAGCGTCCAGGGTCTACTTTCACCCATCTCTTCACGTCACAATATATGATTGAGAAGACAGTTCACAGAATTGCACATGGTGGCTGAGAAATATTTAAGTAATTCATATTACCCATATAATATGCGTAGGTCTAGATGTAAGGTGTACGCAATAGGATGCTAAATACTTAGATTAGCAACTACAGTAGTCCCCCTTAATCCCAGATCTGAGGGGGATACGTTCTAAGACTCCCAGTGGATGCCTGAAACTAGCATAGTACTGAACTCTGAACCCTAGCCAAGGACCATCAAGGTCACCGTTTCACTTAAAGGAAAAACTTTATGGCTTCTCTTTGTCATATCTGAATTGCCAGCATCATTACTGTTGCCTTTAAGACCACTATTAAGTAAAACAAGGCTTACTTGAACACAAGCACTGTTACACAGGCACAGTGGCTCTGATAACCAAGATGGCTACCAAGTGACCAAGTGGCAGCCTACACAGCGTGGATACACTGGACAAAAAAAACAATTCGCCTCTCAGGTGGGATGGAGATGTCATTATCCTACTCAGAATAGCACACAATATAAAACTTACTAATTGTTTATTTCTGGAATTTTCCATTCAATATTTTTGGACCGAGGTTGACCCCAGGTAACTAACTGAAACCTTAGAAAGTGAAACCCCAGGTGATGGGGGATACTATAGACAGACAATGAAGACTAGAGTCACAAGTAGTTATATTTTTATAACTATTTAATAATGTTTAATTAAAATCTGGAAAAAGAACAAAATATGTCAACTTTATTTAAATATTTTGATTTACATTTTAACACTCATTAATTATAATTTGTAACTTGCCACTTATTTTCATAGATAATTTTTCAGGTTTGAAAGAAACATGACATTTTTGGAAAGCTTATAGGCAAATAATTTTAACTTTTTGATTTGTAACTGTTATTTTAATTTACATTTTAATGAAAATGCACTCAAATTATATAAACTTTGATTAAAAATACATTTCATTTTTTAATTCTTTAAATAATTACCAACAATAGGACACAAATTATCTGTCTTGATTAGGACAACATAACTAGTGATATTTTCTGATAGGTAGAAAGAAAAATAACTGTTCTGGAATAACTTATTAATTCTGTATACCATAGTTTTTTACTTATCCAAATTTGCCAATGCATCAACAAAATATCCAAACCTATGCAATAATGATTAGATTAAGTTGCCTTTGATGTTTTGTTGACTTTCGGGCATATAAAAACCACGTCTTTCACAGAGTTTTCTTTTCTTTTTTTCTTTTCTTTTTTTTTGAGGCAGAGTCTCACTCTGTTACCCAGGCTAGAGTGAGTGCCGTGACATCAACCTAGCTCACAATAACCTCAAATTCCTGAGCACAAGCAATCCTTCTGCCTCAGCCTCCTGAGTAGCTGGTGGCATGCGCCACCACTCCCAGCTAATTTTTTCTGTATATTTTTAGTTGGCCAATTAATTTGTTTCTATTTTTAGTAGAGACAGATCTCGCTCTTGCACAGGCTGGTCTCAAACTCCTGACCTTGAGGAATCCTCCCACCTTGGCCTTCCGGAGTGCTAGGATTATAGGCGTGAGCCACCATGCCTGGCCTTTTTCTTTTCTTTTATTACAAAGGTATAATTGTCAAGTGAGAAGAATGAAACATATTTTATTTAACTGTTAGATTGATTTATAACTTTTAATTATTTACACATATGGTATGTGAGTCTCAATTTGTACTCTTGCTCCAGGCTCTGCATATGCTAAGATTGTGTCCAGGGCTTTATAACAAACAAGTTCTAGAACTATTTTGAGCATTGCCATCAAAATGGTAATATTTCCAAAGATCATCACTAAGGACAACACTCACTTGCAGATATACAATTGTTTTAAAACTATTTATTTTTCTCTCTAGCAATATCTCTATATCACTGGTCATGTGCTTCAGCGTGAACAATAGATGCAAGTATAAAGTTTTACTCTGAAATAACTATAAATTTACAGGAAGTTGGAAAAATGTACAGGGAGGCCCTATGTACACTTTACTCAGTTTCCCCCAATGATAATCTTGCATAAGTATAATACAATATCAATTCCAGATAAATAATATTGGTATAGTCCACAGAACTTATTCAGATTTCACCAGTTTCATATACAGGTGTATGTGTGCACATGTGTAGTTCTGTGGAATTTTATCGCATGTGTAGATTTGTATAATCACCACTACAATCAACATATGGAGCACAGCCACAAGGGTCCCTCATGCTATCCTCCCATCTCTAACCCCCTGGCAACCACTAACCTGATCTCTATCTCTAAGATTTTGTTATTTCAGGAGTGTTATGTAAATGGAATCATACTGGATGTGACTTTTTGAGACTGGCTTTTTCTACCCAGTAAAATTCCCTTGAAATCCATCCAAGTTGTTGCATATATCAACAGTTTGTTCCTTTTTGTTGTTGCATAGTATTCCATGGTATGGATATACCACAGTTTGTTTAACCATTCACCCACTGAAAGATATTTGGGTTGTTTCCAGTTTGGGGCTGCTATGAATACAGCTGTTATAAACATTTGTGTACAGGTTTTTGTGCAAGCATGAGTTTCTATTTTTCTGGTGTAAATGACCAAGTGTAGAATTGCTAGGTTGTAAGGTAAATGTGTGTTTTATTTTATAAGAAGCCGCCAAACTATTTTCCAGAGTAGCTGTACCATTTTACCCACTCACCAGCGATGTATGAGTAGTAAAGGAAACCAAAATATTTCTCTCTAAAATACCGGGGATTGTTGAGCTGAAGAAAGTTAAAATGCAAGAGGACACTCTGCCCCTTCCTCCACTTGCTTGAAGGCAGGACAGCAATTTTCAAAGACACAGGTCTTCCTGCCCTCCTTCTGCCTTTCATTCTAGAACTTTACAAAGGTTGCTTATCAGCTCAGAGACAGAGCTCAGAGACAGCCATGCCAGAGGATCTACAAGCAGACTTTACTCTTCCCATAAATTTACCTTCCCACATTTTCTAACCTTTGGAAGCCTGAAAATAGTATTTTTCTTTTTCTTTCTTTGATTTTTTTTTATTTTATTTTAGAATCAAGCAACACCCGTTCTATAAAGTAGAATGAGCGTTCCCTGTCTTGTCACTACATAGGACATACAGCTCTTTGTTAAAATACTACTTAAGCAAAGTCCCTAAGCCACTGCCTGAAGAGAGAAATACTTTTGAACTGAGCCCTGTCTCCCCGGATGGGTGCAGCACTTGTTAATAAATTTCTGATGGTTTTTTTCTTGTTGATCATACTTTTATTTTCAGGAGACTGCCTCAACTAAGAACCCACGAGGGTAAGAAAAGAAATTATATTTTCTCTCCTATAGTAGTCTAGTTTCTCCCCATCCGTGCTGGCATTTGGTGGTGTCACAAGTTTTAATTTTAGCCACTTTGATAGGTATGCAATGATATTTCCTTGTGGTTTTAATTTGCAGTTCCCTAATTGCTAATGACATTGAACATCATTTCATGTGCTTACTCACCATCTGTATATCTTCTTGGGTGAAATGTCTCTTCCTGATTTTTGCCTATTTCCTAATTGGATTGTTTGCTTTTTTGCTATGAGTTTTGAGAGTTCTTTATATTTTTGAGATACAACTCCTGCGTTGGATATTTGGTTTGCAAATATCTTCTCCCACTCTGTAGCTTGCCTCTTTATTCTCTTGTGAGTCTTTCGCAGAACAAAAGTTTTTCATTTCAAATGAAATCCAATTGTTCAAAATTTTTTTTTACTGGGAGGCCAAAGTGGGCAGATCCTTTGAGCTCAGGAGTTCGAGACCAGCCTGAGCAAGAGCAAGACCCCGTCTCTACTAAAAATAGAAAGAGGCCAGGCGTGGTGGCTCAAGCCTGTAATCCTAGCTCTCTGGGAGGCTGAGGTGGGCGGATCGTTTGAACTCAGGAGTTCGAGACCAGCCTGAGCAAGAGCGAGACCCCATCTCTACTATAAATAGAAAGAAATTAATTGGCCAACTAATACATATAGAAAAAATTAGCCGGGCATGGTGGCACATGCCTGTAGTCCCAGCTACTTGGGAGGCTGAGGCAGCAGGATTGCTTGAGCCCAGGAGTTTGAGGTTGCTGTGAGCTAGGCTGACGCCACGGCACTCTCTCTAGCCTGGGCAATAAAGTGAGACTCTGTCTGAAAAAAAAATACATATATTAAAAATAGAAAGAAATTACTTGGCCAACTAAAAATATATAGAAAAAATTAGCTGGGCATGGTGGCACACGCCTGAAGTCCCAGCTACTTGGGAGGCTGAGGCAGGAAGATCGCTTGAGCCTAGGAGTTTGAGGTTGCTGTGAGCTAGCCTGATGCCACGGCACTCTAGCCCAGGCAACAGAGACTCTGTCTCAAAAAAAAAAATTTTTTTTTTTCTTTTATGGTTCATGCTTCTGGCATTGAGCCTAAGAACACTTCCCCTAGCCTTGTGTGATATCATGAAATACTGGGAAATATGGATTTGGTCGTTGACCCTGGTTCCTGGTGCACAACTCCTAAAACCCTTGTAATTTTCTGAGTGATAGTAAAAGGAACATCTTTTGTTATTCCTAATAACAAATTCTCCTTTCAATCACACCTGAGTTTATGCCAATGAAGTGAGTCCCGGTGGGCTCCTTTGAAGCTTCCAGATGGGGGCTGGTTGTCTGAGGAACAAACCCTGTGATCCGAGGGTTGTAACTTTCAGTCCCACTCCCCCAACATCCGATGGCTGATGATTCAATCAAGCGCGCATGCGTAATGGAGCCTCCATAAAAAAATCCTAAACGATAGGGCGTGGAGAGCTTCTAGGTTGGTGAATACATCCATGTGCCAGGAGGGTGTTGCACGTCAGCTCCACAGGGACAGAAGCTACTGTGCTTGGGAACCTTCTGGACTATCCTTTACAGTAAACTGGTAATGGTAAATAAACGAGTTCTGGCAGCCATTCTAGTGAACTATTAAACCAGAGGAGTGGGTCATAGTGTTCTGGCAGGTGTGAACAGCTCTTGGCCGAAGAAAAAACCTGAGCTGTACACGGAGAGTTGGAGAGTCAGCCTTATTTTGCCAGCGGGCTCTGAGAGGTATATCTGCCACCAAACTCTGAGTGCCCCTTTTTTGTTTTCTTTTAGTGTTATACCTTTTTGAGGGTTACAGTTAGCCAATGGCAAGTTTTCACAAAAGTCACCTCATTTACATAGTAGTCAGCCAATCAGAAGTATGTCCCAAAAGTTACTTCATTTACATAGTAGTCAGCCAATCAGAAGTATGTCCCAAAAGTTACTTCATTTACATGGTAGTCAACCAAGCAGAAGTATGACCCCAAATCACCTCATCAGCTGTGAGTATTTGTAGCTGCTCAATTTAGGAGAGGGATAAGCGAAACATGTAGGTTTTGGTGGAATGCCCTGACCATAGGAACCTGATTTATAGCCAGAGGACAGCAAGCTTAGGACTTGCGATTGGCATCTGTTAAGCAAAAGCCATAGGAGGCCAATTGTTCTGGATTAAGCTCTGCTGTCGGCCCCACATGCCAGGCTAAAACCAAAATGGAGTCACTCATACTATATAGTTCCATGTCACCAAATGGAAACCAAGTTGCTTATTGACCTTTGGAGAAATCAGGAGAGAGACAGATAATAGCCAAATTCCCAAATAGGCCAGTTTCTGTCGGCATGATAATAAAGTTCCCTCTGCTTTAATCCTTGCCAAAAAAAAAGTAATCTGAAGTAACCTGATATTTTCTAAATTTATATTTATTTATTTATTTATTTTTGAGACAGAGTCTCACTCCGTTGCCCAGGCTAGAGTCAGCCTAGCTCACAGCAACCTCAAACTCCTGGGCTCAAGCAATACTCCTGCATCAGCCTCCCAAGTAGCTGGGACTACAGGCATGCACCACCATGCCCGGCTAATTTTTTCTATATATTTTTAGTTGGCCAGTTAATTTCTTTCTATTTATAGTAGAGTCGGGGTCTCACTCTTGCTCAGGCTGGTTTCAAACTCCTGACCTTGAGCGATCCACCCACCTCGGCCTCCCAGAGTGCTAGGATTACAGGCGTGAGCCACCTAACTCGGCCATGAAGTACTCTGATATTAATTATTTATTTATTTTTCTATTGTTCTATTTCCCTGTTCCTACCTTACAGAGCCCATTGTTCTGCTATTGGTTGGTGGAAGCTCTCATTTTATTTGTAAAATAAAGGTTACCCAAGTCATGAATGACAAAAGCCAATTATAATAGATCTATAACAAAATTGGTTGTAATTTTGTCTTTTGACACATCTAAAGTGGGGTAGTCTTGTGGGACTGAGTCCTTTATTTGTGGGATTTAATGCTAGTTGATATTTGGAGAGTTGGGAAATTGGTGCTATGGAAAAAACTCACACATTCAGCGTCAGAAGTATTGCATGAATAAAAATGGATCATACTTTAGGTCCTGAACATTTTCTCCTACATTTTTCCTATAACATTCATAGTTTTGTAGTTTATATTTAGGTCCATGATTCACTTTCGGTTAGTTTTATCTGACATTCATTTTTCAGTCTTTGTATATCCAATTGCCCAGCATCATTTACTGAAACAGCCATCCTTCTTCTTTTCTTTTTTTCTTTTGAGACAGAATCTTACTGTTGCCTAGGCTAGAGTGTCAGGACGGTCCACCAAAACCCACCTGTTTCACTTATCCCGCTCCTAAATTGAGCAGCTACTAATACAGCTTATGAGATGATTTTGAGTCATACTTCTGATTGGTTGACTACTATGTAAATGAGGTGACTTTTGGGACATATTTCTGATTGGCTGACTACTATGTAAATGAGGTGACTTTTGGGACGTACTTCTGATTGGTTGACTACTATGTAAATGAGGGACTTTTGGGACATACTTCTGATTGGCTGACTACTGTGTAAATGAGGTGACTTTTGTGAAAACTTGCCATTGGCTAACTGTAACCCCCAAAAAGGTATAAAACTAAAAGAAAAAAAAAAAAAAAAAAACGAGAAAGGGGCGCTCAGGGTTTTGGTGGCAGATATACCTCTGTGAATCCGCTGGTGTGATAAGCCGACTCTCCAACTCTTCGTGTGCGGCTCAGGTTTTTCTTCGACCAAGAGGTGTTTACACCTGCCGGAACAAGAGTGGCATGGCGTCTGCCTATCTCACAGCAACCTCAAGTCCTGGGCTCAAGCGATCCTCCTGCTGTTACAGCAAGCGTTACAGCGGGTGGTCCCAAGGACAAACCCAGTGGCACTTGGAGAGCTGAGCCGGAGAATCAAAGTTTATTTTGCCGGCGGGCTCAGAGGGGCCTCGCCACCAAATTCAGAGCACTGTCTATCCGATTTTTCCCACCTTTATTAAGTTGTGGTGGTCTGAGGCCTGGGGGTACCAGGTGCAGGTTAGTTGATGTGTCATGCCATAGGTTAATATTATGTTGCTGCACCAGGCAATAGATTTAGTGTTATGCTGATATCAGGCAATAGACTAGTTGACTGGCCAGGACCAGTAAACAGGTTATTATTATGCTGATGTGGGTCTTCCGTGAGTGGCAGGGGGTCTCTGGTGCCTGATGCACCAAGTAACAGATGGGGGTTTCCCTTATCAAGTCTAGCATGTCAAAATGCTGTATTTTCGGATAAAATATTTCTCATTTCCTTTAGTACCAAAATATCACACTACACCCCATAAACATGTACAATGATTATGCATCAATTAAAGATAATTTTTAAAAATAATTTGGGCATATTTGTATGGGTCTCATTCTTGGTTCTGTTTTCTGTTCCATTGATCTGTGTTAGGTCCAGAGCCAAGAGACACTCGAAGCCTCATGTGTAGCAAAATGCTATTTATTTTGAGCATCTGGGTGCAGATAGGTGAAGGCCAAAAGAAAGCATCCATGAGAGAAAAGGGGAGAGCCTTGGGTTTTATATAGTGTTTTTCTCGGGGGAGTAAATAAATTCTTTTCAAACAACCAGGAGGGGTAAGGAAAGAAAGTTCCCCTCTTGCATTCTATTCCTTTATCTCCCTAGGGGGGTCTGGCAAATGCTATGTGCCTAATACACCCCTATGAAGGGGAGAGGCTTAGGTTTCATAGGAGGTTTGGATGGAAGCTTGGGGAGAGTGAATTCTTTAAGTCTAACTCTATGTATTATAACTGGCTCCCTGAACAAATTTTAATGGACCCTATTATGATTTTTATAATCCTCTCCTCTAATTAACTACTTGAGTTTTTTAATTGATTCCCAGAAACTGTGGATTTTCTGCAAGACAAAGGAGGTGAGATTCTGAAGGCCCCCGGAAAGACTTCCTGAAGCTGAGACTCACCAGCCCCCTTGATCTGCCATAAGGCACAAGGCACAGAGCCCCTCATTAAAAAGCTCAGGGTTTCCCTTAGACTGGGAGACGGATTTGAGGCAGTTTCTCTCATTCTCCCCACAAGATGGCTTTCATATTGAAAAATTCCTTTCTTCCTTGACAATCTTCATTGTCTCGATAATTGGATCTTTTTTTTTTTTTTTTTTTTTTTGAGACAGAGTCTCACTTTATTACCCAGGCTAGAGTGAGTGCCGTGGCATCAGCCTAGCTCACAGCAACCTCAAACTCCTGGGCTCAAGCCATCCTGCTGCCTCAGCCTCCCAAGTAGCTGGGACTACAGGCATGTGCCACCATGCCCGGCTAATTTTTTCTATATATATTAGTTGGCCAATTAATTTCTTTCTATTTATAGTAGAGATGGGGTCTCGCTCTTGCTCAGGCTGGTCTGGAACTCCTGAGCTCAAACGATCCGCCCACCTCGGCCTCCCAGAGAGCTAGGATTACAGGCTTGAGCCACCGAGCCCGGCCGATAATTGGATCTTTATGTGACGAGCAACTAGACTTAGGCTGAAACCTCCTTGTGGTTTCAATAATAGTATCATCCAAAAGACCACCAGGATGGCTAAGTAGTAAAAAGGAGAGCTTTTTTGCAAACAGTAAGAGATGGTCTACAGCATGGGCGGCTGAAAGTGCTCTCTGAAAAGGGAAGGGCAGGTTGAGTTTTCATGCCTCATAGTCTGTATTACACGCTAGAGTCATACCCATTCAGCAGGTTTTAGGGAAAAAGCTATACATATTTATGAGGGGGGCTGAGTGCATGCACAATGAGTAAACATATGTGTAACGTACACCCCATGTTCATTTTGGGGTGGAGCTTTAGCATAAAGTGAGGTGGAATTTGGCTCTTTATATCAAAAGGTGAACTATAGGGCACAAAGCCAGTTTGTATGCAGCCTCTATACACTGGTTGAAACTGGCTTAAGTTCTGCAGTTATTTACTAGGAAAAGAATGTTTCTAAGGCCAGTCCTCTGTCCAATCAGACTTGCAGTGCTTTGGGTTTTAAATCAGCCTGATAGTTCCTATGGTTAGGAGGATTAGCAAGGGTGTGGGTTTTTTTGCAGTCTTAGGAATTTAGAAATTTTCCTTGCAACCAGGCCCTGAACCCTCAATCCATAGGTAACTTTTGTTTCCTTAACTTTAAGATCTGTCTTAGTTGATAAAGGACATCTATTTTGGTCTCTCAGATCACATAGGTATCTATACCTTCATCAGCACCATACTGTCTTGATTACTGTAACTATATAAGCCTTAATATCATTTGGAGTGACTCCTTCCACTTTATTCTTCTTTTTCAAAAAGTGTCTTAGCTATTCTAGGTCCTTTGCCTTTCCATGTACATTTTGGAATACGCTTGTCTATATCTTGCTAGGGATCACCCCAGGAGATTTTTACTTAATTGGTCTGGAATAGAGCCCTGGAATCAGTATTTTTTAAAAGATCCCCAGGTTATTCTGGTGTATAGCCAAGGGTGTGTACTTTGACTGTGGCAAGACACACCTAAACAAACATCATCCTTGGAGAATAAATGACTAAAAGGTTGAAAGTTTAAAGAATAGGTGGGGACCAGGCACTGTGGCTCATGCCTGTAATCCCAGCACTTTGGGAGGCTGAGGTGGATGGATTGCTGGAGGCCAGGAGTTTGAGATAAGCCCGGGCAATAGAGCAGGACCCCATCTCTTACAAGAAAAGAAAGAAAGAAAAATTAGCTGGGCATGATGGCATGAGTCTGTAATCCAGCTACTTCAGAAGCTAAGGCAGGAGGGTTGCTTGAGCCCAGGGGTTCAAGACAGCAGAGACTTCTGATTGTACCACTGCAGTCCAGTTTGGGCAACAGAGTGAGATCCTATCTCTAATAAAAAAAAGAAGGGAAAAAAAAAGAATAAGTGGAATCTTTTAAGAAAAAGGGCCATGAAATGAAACATAAAGAAATGAAAGGAGGAAAGAGAAATAGAAATTTCTCTCTGGCCCTATAAAATGGTCTCTGTTAAATGCCCACATGAGTAGGAGGAACCTACCTCGGTTTGAAAATGTAGCTCAACTTGTCTTGACGTAGCATCCAAAAAACAGAAAGAATTGGTCTGCAGCCACAGAATTCTCAGTTGGCCTGAACATACAAAAGACTTAGCTGTAGCCTTGGCCACACCCGTTAGAGACAAAATACTCTGGAAAGGTGTGGTGCAATTTAGCCATGCGAAAGCATTTCTTCCTCTTTGCAGATAATGATAGAAAGTAGTGTTGAATGTTTAAAGGATTTCAGCTCAAGAGAGTTTGAACCCTGAGCCACATCTAGAAGCCCATCTGGAATAAAATCAATAATGGCAAACCTAGTAATATATTTGTTGTTTTTTTTGTCTTTCTTTATTTTACTAAAAAAAAAATTTTAGCCGTATTCACTGTGCATTCATGTGGTTACTTTTTGCTATAATTTGCCTAAAAATTATAGCAGCCATCGGAGAATAGGAGAACACATGCTTGGCGGGATATACACACTCCCTTTAAATGCTGTTGATATTTCTCCCCACTGCAATTTATACAAATTTTTCTTATAGCCATAAAAGATAAAATGGTTAAATTAATACCATTTAAATGAGCAAAACACAGATCTGTCCTTACCTTCTGAGCAAGCAGTTGCTTACTGAGTAATTGGTGGCACGAAAGTTTGAGTCTGAAAGCAGACAGTTTGGGGAGGCGAGAGTGTTTGTTGATTAGCGACCACATTTGCGGTTCTCAAGGCTGCTGTCTGCAGTGGCCACAGTTCCAGGAAACCAACAGCTTTTCTTCCTCTCACCCCAGTTTTTCTTTTTCTTTTCTTTGAGACAGAGTCTCACTTTGTTGCCCAGGCTAGAGTGAGTGCCGTGGCGTCAGCCTAGCTCACTGCAACCTCAAACTCCTGGGCTCAAGCGATCCTCCTGCCTCAGCCTCCCGAGTAGCTGAGACTACAGGCATGCACCACCGTGCCCGGCTAATTTTTTCTATCTATCTATCTATCTATATTAGTTGGCCAATTAATCTCTTTCTATTTTTAGTAGAGACGGGGGTCTCGCTCTTGCTCAGGCTGGTTTCGAACTCCTGACCTCGAGCAATCTGCCCTCCTTAGCCTCCCAGAGTGCTAGGATTACAGGCATGAGCCACCGCGCTGGCCTGCCCCAGCCCCAGTTTTTCAACCTTCACCTGAAGGTGAGGTGTTAATCTATGTTTAAAAGTCTCTCTCCACAGTGAAGGAAGTGTGCTGCCTTGGCTCCCATTTCTGTTTAAAATGAATATTCCTGGCCGGGCGAGGCGGCTCACGCCTGTAATCCTAGCACTCTGGGAGGCTGAGGTGGGTGGATCTTTTGAGCTCTGGAGTTCGAGACCAGCCTGAGCAAGAGTGAGACCCCATCTCTACTAAAAATAGAAATTAATTGGACGACTAAAAATGTATAGAAAAAATTAGCCGGGCATGGTGGTGCATGCCTGTAGTCCCAGCTACTCGGGAGGCAAAACCAGGAGGATCGCTTGAACCCAGGACCTTGAGGTTGCTGTGAGCTAGGCTGACGCCGTGGCACTCTAGCCAGGGCAACAGAGTGAGACTCTGTCTCAAAAAAAAAAAATTTGTGTAAGTAGAATAATGGATCCCCAAGGGTGTCTACGTCCTAATCCCAGGAACCTATTAGGCTATTTGGTTTACAAGCAATTGATCACAACCAGCACCAGTTTCAGATTCCTTTGTTCCTTGTCCACTCCCACTGCTTCACTTGACCAGCCTTAAAAAAAAAAAAGGCTATTTGGGCTGGAGGAATTAAGGCTGCAAATGGAATGTAGGCTGTCAATCAACTGACCTGGAAAAAGGGATATTATCCAGGTGGGTCCAATATATCAGAAGGGTCCCTAAAAGATGGGAGAGGGGGGCAGAAGAGTCAGTGTCAAAGTGATGAGATGTGAGAAAGACTGGACCAGCCACTGCCGGCTCCGCAGATGGAGGGGGCCATGAGTCAAGGAGTGTGGGCCTCTTCTACAAGCAGAAGAGGCAAGAAAATAGCTTCTCCTCAAGAGCCTCCAGAAGGAAATGTAGCCCAGCTGACAGCTTGATTGTAGCCCAGGAAAATCTGCTTTGGACTTTTGATCTCGAGAATTGTGAGATAATAAATTTGTGTTGTTTTTAAGCCACTAAGTTGGTGGAAATTTCTTACCGGAGCTCTAGGAAACCAATAATCTGACAGTCCTTGCTGCCACTTATTAGCTTTATCTGAATTTTGGCAAATTATTTGATCTCCTCAGATTCAAAACAGGCTCTTCAAAACACTGACATCGAAGGACTTTTACAGAATTCAATGAGATAACAGTATGTGAAGCTTCTAGCATATAGTTGATGCTTAATAAACGTTAACTCTTTCTCGTGAAGGTGATTAATTCTAACTTCTTACTTGATCTAGGCATTTCTAATATCCTTCATTCATGGTGAGTTAGCTATTGCTTGGATACCCCAAGGGACAGGGAACTCACTTTGTCTATTCTGTTTTAAGAGTTGTGATTATTACAAACACTCTTCTCTATAGTTTTTATGCACTAATTTTGTGTCTTGGAGTTAATTAGAATAAATAACCATAGCGATGCTGCTAGCTTATGAGGTGCTTTCATGCAAATTAGAATAAAAGGGCTCTCCCTTTTTAAGGCACTTTCTTCTGTTGGAAGCTGTTGTACCAATTTTGTATCATGAGGAATTTTGTTGCCACCAATCAGAAAACTGTTGCAATAGATATATAATTCTATGATGTCTATGAAGTGAATGATGCCTCATAAATGCAGTTCTTTGTGCAGTGCACCACCTGCATATCTGCACATGGTATCCCTAAAAGAACATTGATTTATACAGTACTTTACTGTTTAGAAAGTTTTTTTTTTGAGACAGAGTCTCACTTTGTTGCCCAGGCTAGAGTGAGTGCCGTGGCGTCAGCCTAGCTCACAGCAACCTCAAACTCCTGGGCTCAAGCAATCCTGCTGCCTCAGCCTCCCAAGTAGCTAGGACTACAGGCATGCGCCACCATGCCCGGCTAATTTTTTCTATATATATTAGTTGGCCAATTTATAGTAGAGATGGGGTCTCGCTCTTGCTCAGGCTGGTCTCGAACTCCTGAGCTCAAATGATCCGCCCACCTGGGCCTCCCAGAGAGCTAGGATTACAGGCTAGGAGCCACCGCGCCCGGCCTGTTTAGAAAGTTTTTTACAAAAGTTGTTTAATTTGCTCTTCACAATAATCTGTAAAATACGTAAATATAATTATTATTTAAATTTCATGGATGAGGCAACTAAGGTTTAAATTGTTCAAGGGATGTCAAAAATCACACAGGTAGTAGGAAATCTTTTTGGACTTTAACTGTTATCTAATATTACTATCCCTTTTAGTTTCATATCATTCATGATATCAAGAGAATGTCTCAGCTGGGCACAGTAGCTCACGCCTATAATCCTAGCACTTTGGGAGGCCGAGGCAGGAGGATTGCTTGAAGCCAGGAGTTCAAGACTAGCATAGGCAACATCGTTGACCTGTTTCTAAAAAAATATATAGACAAATAACCAGGTGTGGTGGCATGTGCTAGTTCCTATGGATGCTGAGGCAAGAGGATCCCTTAGGCCCATGAGTCTGAGGCTGCAATAAGTTATGATGATGCCACTGCACTTGAGCCCAGGCAACAGAGTGAGACCCTATCTCAAAAGAATAAAAAAAGAATGTCTCTACGATTTCATACAAGTCATTGATAAAAATGTTTTTAAGGTCAGGCCTATTGAAGTATGAAGGGGAATCTATTGCATGACTTCTTAGTGCCAGGGGCTTAATTTTATATAATTCTCATTCTTTTGTGGTAAAATCATTAAATCCATTTTAAAGATAAGGAAACAGACTCAAATGACTAGTAGGTTGCTTGAGTTCCTGCAGCCAGCAAGTAGTAAGAGCAGAGAAGGCTTTTACATGCAATTCTGTCTGAAGCCAAGGCCTCTTACACATACCATGCCAGGTTTTGCAAGTCATGCCTCAAATTATTCTGGACTGCAGACTTCCTGATATTTCTTGTAGGTTAATATCATTTTGTGCTTGCATTTGGTTTTTTCCCTCCTCCTATCTTTGCCTAGTATCTTTTGAAAAATCTGAGTTTAATAGAGCTTGCCATTAAAATTATTTCTTTAGATCTTCATCTTCTTTTTTCTTTTTGGT
Organism: Mirza zaza; assembly: GCA_008750895.1. Lineage (NCBI taxonomy): Eukaryota > Metazoa > Chordata > Mammalia > Primates > Cheirogaleidae > Mirza > Mirza zaza. The sequence continues at coordinate 30,427 of VSMD01082227.1, forward strand.
GATAATTTGCAATTATGAAATCTGAATTCCTCTCTTGACTACTTCCCAAGAGCCTTTTTCCATTTACAGGAGTACTAGCCAATTAATTGGTCGTAGGCACTCAATGACAATTTTTAGAATTTAATTTAGGGATTCCCAGGGAGCTAACGTACTTGATAAACCATATAGCCACAGGAATTTCAATTTTATCTTTGCTTTCAATTGAGAATACATTTTAAAGTCTTGTTTTCCTCTGCACATTTAATATATATATCAGAAAATGAGAGAATTGAGTGAAAATGGCTTCAGTGGTTATTTCACCTTCTTCTCTCCTTCATTTTACAGTGAGTAAATTAACACAAAGGGGTTGAATGGTTTAACTAAAACCATAAAGTTAACAGAAACATCAACATTAGAATTTTAAAAAATGAGTTCAGTTTACAGGGATTAATATCGAAATGTAGAGCTGATGTGGACATTTGATTTTATTGAAAGCTTGATATCTATTCCCCCTTCTTTTGGTAACAGAACATCATTTCTTCCTTGGGAAATTATCCCTCCCTTCCTATCAGTCTGAAATAATTGGGTGGAGCTAATTCAATCTTAAACTCCAGGGATGCCTTGTCTGGTTCAGAGCCAATGAGACTCCATCCTGTAATTTATTTATTTATTTAGAGACAGAATCTCACTTTGTTGCTCAGGCTAGAGTGAGTGCCGTGGCATCAGCCTGGCTCACAGCAACCTCAAACTCCTGGGCTCAAGCGATCCTTCTGCCTCAGCCTCCCGAGTAGCTGGGACTACAGGCATGCACCACCATGTCCGGCTAATTTTTTCTATATATATTAGTTGGCCAATTAATTTCTTTCTAATTTTAGCAGAGACGGGGTCTTGCTCTTGCTCAGGTTGGTTTCGAACTCCTGAACTCAAACAATCTGCCCGCCTCGGCCTCCCAGAGTGCTAGGATTACAGGCGTGAGCCACCACATCCGGCCTCCATCCTGTAATTTATGCGGGGAGGACAGAAGCACGCTGGTTGCTAGCACTCTGGTTGCATAGGATGTTGGCCTGAAATTCCAGGCAGCCATCTTGCCACCTTAAGTGCCATATAAAGGTGCTACATAAAAAGTTTACTGAGGAAAGCCAAGCCAGGAGATGGCAAAGGTCAATCCTGAAAACATGGAGACTCTCAATCTAAATCTAGATGTGTCTGAAATGTACATACCTCTGGACTTTTCAATTACCTGACTGTATGTGAGCCAGTAAATCTTCCTGTTTTTTGTTTTTTTTTAATTGCCTAAGAATACTTGAATTGGGATTTCTGTCATTTGCAACAAAAAGAAACAATGAAAACATGACCAAAAAGCTAAGTGGTAAGTATAGGATCAGGAGACCGGTCCTGGTAGCTATTTGTGTAGAAAAGACCCTTAGTAGAAATTCTTTCTTATGTTAAGTTGAAATCTGATGTTATGAAATATATAACAATAGGACTTAGTTCTACAGTGAGGAACAGAGTGAAACAATGTACATTCTTGGGGATGAACAATAGGCTCTTAGGAGGAGGGTGGCTTGCCTAGCAGGGGATCTTAAAATCACACCATTATTGCAGGAATAGAAGTTTAGTGAAGGAAATGAAAGCTTAGAAGTGAGAGGGAAAGAAAAGATCTTTCCACATAACTATCTGTTGTCAATTGGAACAAAATATATTTCATTTTACCATTTCCTTTTTGTTGCCAGAACTAGGAATAATGGTTAAGGGTTTTAGGAATGAAGCAGATTTTAAATCAATATGAGCAAAAGTTTCAACCAATATGGTCTTTGCACAGTATCCATGTCATGGGTTACACATGAGTCCCATATGTTGGTTATTTTCTTGGAGGAATCAGTTGATGCAAAAATGTTTCACTCTTTAAATAGAGACTCTCCCTCCCTGACCTAGTTAATAACCTAGAGCAGGGACAGTGTTTGTCTGTACATTATATCTGTACGGGCTAGGACAGTGTGGGATGAGGGCTTTACAAATATGTGTTCACTAAATGAATAAATAAAATGATTACTAGCTTTGTATATATCTTCTTCAAAAGCAATTGTCTCCCTCTATCGTAATATATTATGAAAGCTCATATAATTGATTTCAATAGTAAGATATTAATTTATACTTTTTAAGCTACAGTGGTAAGTACAGAGCAGGACCTGACCTCTATCTTCTGAGGAGGAATTAAATATTGCCTTATTTAGTTCCATATACTTTATGCAAACTATTAATATTACTATGTCCTGTCACACTGTATCATTTATTTATTTATGCATTTATTTCCCCCAATAAAGCACTCCAAAGAGAAGGACTATGTCTTATCAAACTCCATATGAAAGTATTGGAGGTTCTAGTAGGCTCAATAGGATAAGAAAAAGAAATAGAAATAGAAAGATTAGAAAGGAGGAAGCAAGCTATAACTTTTTTTTTTTAGAAGATGATATGACTTAGAAAACCCCCAAAGAATCTATGCACAAATAAACAAAATTAATAATAAAAGTTTAAAAGGTTGCTACAAAGAAGATGCTAGATCAATTTCAAAAGTAAATTGTGGCTGGGTGCTGTGGCTCACACCTGTAATCCTAGCACTCTGGGAGTTTGAGGCAGGAGGATCACTTGACCAGGAGTTTGAGACTAGCTGAACAACAAACAAGACTTCTTTTCTAAAAAAAACAAAAAAAGAATTAGCCAGGTGTGGTGGCTTGCACCTATAGTCCCAACCACTCAGGAGGCTGAAGCAGGAGAATCCTTTGAGCCCAGGAATTTGAAGTTACAGTGCACTATGATTGGGCCACTGCACTCCAGTCTGGGCGACAGAGTAAGACCCTATCTCAAAAAGGAAAGAAAAAAAAAAAAGAAGTAAATGGGAACAAACAGAACATATAATATAAAAAAAATAACATTTACAATTGCAACAGAAAATATAAAGTATTTAAAATAAACCTGATAAAATGATATGGCATTTATGTAGGAAATTATAAAACTTTATTCAAAATTTTAAAAAAATTCAAATAAGTGGAGGGAAATATTATATTTGTAGAGCTAAAAAAGAAAAGTAAATATGAAGATTTTGATTCTCCACAAACTGAAACATAGATTCAATATAATACCAACCAAATCCCAATGGAGTTTTTCATGGAACCAACAAACTGGTTCTAAAACTTATGTGGAAGAAGAAAGTCCCAGATTTGTCAATATGTTGCTATGGAACTATGTCTAAGAACATATCCTGCCAGATACCAAGTCCTATAACACATTTATAGTCATTGTGACATTGTGATATTGGCCCAAGGTAGCCAAACAGAGCAGTGGAATAAAATAATGAACTTTGAAACAGATCAACGCATAAATATAAACTTGGTATATGGCAGAGATGGAATTGCAGGTCAGTGGGGGAAAAGGGGAGAAGTTAATAAAAGGTTCTGAAAAATGATCATTCATATGGAAAAAAATGAATTGTGATCTCTACCACACATCATACGCAGGAATTAATTCCAGATGAGACAAAGACTTAAATATAAAATCAAACTTTAAAACATGTTAGACAACTGTATTGGGGTTTCTCAGAGAAACAGAACCAACAGGATAGAGAGATAGACAGATAGACACAGATTTATTTTGAGGATTGGCTCACATGTTGACAGAGGCTAGAAAGTCCCAGAGTCTGCCATCTGCAAGCTGGAGGCCCAGAAAGCCAGTAATGTAGGTCCAGTCCAAGCCCAAAGGCCTGGGAACCAGAGAGCCAATGGTGTGAGTCCCAGTCTGAGTCCAAAGGCCCAAGAACCAGGAGTGCTGAGGTCCAAGGGCAGGAGAAGAAGGGTGTCCCAGCTCAATAAAAGAAGCAAAATTTCCCTTCCTTTTCCATTTTGTTCTATTCAGGCCCTCAACAGATTGGATGATGTCCACCCACGTTGCTGAGGGAGATCTTTGCTCAGTCTACCAATTCAAATGCTAATCTAGTCCAGAAACACTGTCAGAGACACACCCAGAAATAATGTTTTGCCAGCCATCTGGGCATCCCTTAGCCTACTCGAGTTGACACATAAAATCACCCAGCAAAGCAACCAAGTAGTGCTTTAAGAGGTGAGCTGTGGTGCATCTATACCGTGGACTATTATTCAGCAGCAAAAAGAGATGGGCTACCAAGCCAGGACAGAATACGGAGAAACTTTAAAAACATATTGTTTGGCTGGGCGTGGTGGCTCAGGCCTGTAATCCGAGCACTCTGAGAGGCCGAGGCAAGCAATTGCTCAAGGTCAGGAGTTCGAAACCAGCCTGAGCAAGAGTGAGACTCTGTCTCTAATATAAATAGAAAGAAATTAATTGGCCAGCTAAACATCTATAGAAAAAATTAGCGGGGCATGGTGGCGCATGTCTGTAGTCCCAGCTACTTGGGAGGCTGAGGCAGGAGGATCGCTTGAGCCCAGGAGTTGGAGGTCGCTGTGAGCTAGGCTGACGCCACAGCACTCACTCTAGCCTGGGCAACAACGAGAGACTCTGTCTCAAAAAACAAACAAACAAAAAAAAACCAAAAAAACCATATTGTTAAATGAAAGAAGCCAATCTGAAAAGACTACATACTGTATGATCTCAACTATGGGACATTCTGGCAAAGGCAAAGCTACAGAGATAGTAAACAGAGGAGTGGTTGCCAGGGGCCAGAGGGGAGGAAGAAGGAGGGAGGTATGAATAGGTGGAGCACAGTGTATGTTTAGAGCATTGAAATTATGCTATTCGATACAGGTGTGATGAGTCTGTGTCACATACAGAACCTACAACACAAAGTGTGAGCCCTATTGCAAGCTACGGACTCTGGTTAATAACGATGTATCAATACTGGCCCATCAATTGCAACAAACGTACAGCACTAATATAGGATGTAAATAAAGTGGGGAAACTGAGAGTGGGAAGATGGGGGATATATGGGAACTCTGTACTTTTCAATCAGTTTTCTGTAAACCTAATGTTGCTCTAAAAAATAAAGTCTATTAATTAGAAAAAACTAGGAGGAAATAAAGGATACGCTATGTAAATTCTGAGTAAGAAGGATTTCTTCAATGAGACACAACAATAAAGGGAAAGATGGATGTGTGACTAAATTAAACTGACTACTTAAAAACACCATAAAGAGAGAGAAACATAAGTTATGGGCTGGGAGAAGATATTTGCAACAATCACGACTGGCAAATGTTCAGTATTGTATCTAGAATGTACAAAATACTCCTAAAATAAAAAGAAATAATGAAAAATAGGCAAATGGGACTGTATCAAACTAAAAGCCTCCTACACAGCAAAGGAAACAATCAATAGAGTGAAGAATAAACATGTTACATGGGAGAAGATATTCGAAAACTATTCATTCGACAAGGGACTAATATCCAGAATACACAAGGAACTCAAAGGCCGGTCTCTATGGCTTGCACCCATAATCCTAGCACTCTGGGAGGCTGAGGCGGGAGAAGGTTGAAGTTAGGAGTTTGAGACCAGCCTGAGAAAGAGTGAGAACAAAAATAGAAAAAATTAGCCAGGTGTGGTGGTATGCACCTGTAGTCCCAGTTACTCAGGAGGCTAAGACAAGAGGATCACTTGAGCCCAGGAGTTTGCAGTTGCTGTGAGCTTTGATGACACTGTTGCACTCTATGCAGGGAACAGAGCAAGACTGTTTCAAAATAATAATAATAATAATAAAATAAATAAAATCAAAACTCAATTACAGAGCACAACTCAACATGCTCGCACACACACACACACACATACACAGATCTGATTAAAAAATAGGCAAAGGATCTGAATAGACATTTCTCAAAAGAAGACATACAAATGACCAACATATGAAAAAATTCTCAACATCACTAATCATCAGGGAAATGCAAATTAAAACCACAATGAGGTATCATCTCACCCCAGTTAAAATTAATGGCTATTATCACAAAGACAAAAAATAACAAATGCTGGTGAGGATGCAGAGAAAACGGAACACATACATTGTTGGTGGGAATGTATTATAAATTAGTCCTGTCATGGAAAACAGTGCAGAGGTTTCTCAAAAAACTAGAAATAGAACTACCGTATATGATCCAGCAATCCCACTACTGGGTATTTATCCAAAGGAAAGGAAGTCAGTATGTCAAAGGGATACCTTCACCCCCATGTTTATTGCAGCACTATTCACAATGGCTATTCAATCTAAATGTCCATCAGCAGATGAATGAATAAATAAAATGTGGTATGTAGGCACAACAGAATACTATTGTTGCGGCAATGGGTATAGCTAGCGTTACAACTCTTGTTACAGCTCTTATTCGTTTGACCGGGGAAAGAACCAGGCGGCACACGAAGAGTCAGAGAACAGCCTTTATTCTTCTACAACAGGCTCAGCACACCTAGTGTCACAGCTCCTTTCTTCTGATCTTCCCATTTTCTGACCCTTCTGCCCCTTCCTTGTTCTCCTCCTGCTTTTATACCCTTGGTAGGGCTCAAAAAGTGTCCAATCAACTACAAGCTTTAACATCCAATCTACATCAAGCTTTAACATCCAATCAACAACAAGCTTTAACAGTCAATCAAAAACAATGGGATTCAAATATTACCCAATCAGGAACACACAAGCAGCGTGGCCAGAAACAGGCAGCAGCACCACATGGGCCTGGGGGCATTGGGGCCCCAGGGCCCCCGCCCCAGCTGCTGTGCCCTCCAACTGGCCACAGGCAGCTCTGGCCCACGGGGATGCGGAGCTACGGGGAGGCGACATTTTCCGCATCACTATGAAGGCATAAAAAGAATGACATCATGTCATTGGAGGCAACATGCATGAACCCGGAGGACAATATATTAAGCAAAATAAGTCAGACACAGAAAGATAAATACCACATGTTCTCACTAATACCTAGGAGCTAAACAATTTTTCTTTGAACTCATCAAAGTAGGGAGTAGAAGTGTGGGTATTAGAAGCTGGGAAGGGGGAGGATGGGGAGAGGCTGGTTAACAAATAGGAAATTGCAGCTAGATGGGAGGAATAAAATGAGTTCTGGTGTTCTGCAGCCCTGTCGGGTGAATGTGGTTATCTATAATCTATTGTATATTTTTAAAAAGCTAGAAGAGAGGATTTTGAAAGTTCACAGCATAAAGAAGTTATAAATGTTTGAGGTGATGGATATGCTGATCACTTTGATTTGATCATTACACATTGTATACGCATCAAAATATCAGTCTGTATCCCATAAATATGTACAATTGTTATCAACTAAAATTATCGTCAACTAAAAATAAAATATGAGAAAAAGCGAAAAACCCATCAGGCTGCACACTTTGAATATACATATTTTTGTTCAATTATGCTACAGTGAACCTGAAAAAAATAAAAAATAAAGAAGTAGATAAAACAGAAAATTTATAGAAAAATCCAGGCATGAATAGACAGACATTTCAGAGATGATACACGAATTGTCAAGAGACAAATGAAGAGATGTGCAACTTCATTACCACTAATAAAAAATAATAAAAGCACTTCACCCTCTCCAGTTTGGCAGAAATTAAAAAGACTTGACAATACCAAGTGTTAATGAGGATGTGAAGCATTCAGAGTTTCACACACTGTTGGATGTAGAGTAAATTAGCACTACCACTTTGGAAAACAATTTGGTCTTATTTTGTAATGTTGAAAGTGCATTCATGGCCGGGTGTGGTGACTCATGCCTGTAATCCTAGCACTCTGGGAGGCTGAGGAGGGCGGATCACTCAAGGTCAGGAGTTGGAAAACCAGCCTGAGCAAGAGTGAGACCCCATCTCTAATGAAAATACGAAGAATTAATTGGACAGCTAAAAATATATAGAAAAAATTATCCGGGCATGGTGGTGCATGCCTGTAGTCCCAGCTACTCGGGAGGCTGAGGCAGAAGGATTGCTTGAGCCCAGGAGTTTGGGGTTGCTGTTAGCCACGGCACTCTAGCCCAGGCAGCAGAGTGAGACTGTGTCAAAAAAAAAAAAAAAAAGAAAGTGCATTCAGCCCATGACCCAGGAATATTCATTCCTAAGTATATATACTACAGAGAAATTCTTTTTTTCTCTCTCTCTCCTTCCTTCCTTCCTTCCTTCCTTCCTTCCTTCCTTCCTTCCTTCCTTCCTTCCTTCCTTCCTTCCTTCCTTCCTCCCTCCCTCCCTCCCTCCCTCCCTCCCTTCCTTCTTTCCTTCCTTCCTTCCTTGACAAAGTCATGCTCTGTGGCCCCAGCTAGAGTGCAGTGGTGTCATCAGAACTTATTGAAACCTGAAACTCCTAGGCTCAAGCGATCCTCCTGCCTCAGCCTCCTGAGTAGCTGGGACTACGGATGCTTGCAGCACAGCCAGCTTATTTTTCTATATTTTGTAGAGACAGAGTCTCTCTCTGTTTCCCAGGCTAGTCTTGAACTCTTGGCCTCAAGGGATCTCCCCGCCTCAGCCTCCCTAAGCACTGGGATACAGGCATGAGCCACCACACCTGGCTTGATGTTCTCCTTCTTAAAATGGGTTGTGGGAACATGCGTGTCTGTTTTATTCGACTATTTTTACTTAAATTATATATTACTACATTTATACAGATGATAGGTCTCTCAAATAAAGTTTAAAAAAAAATCTATGAAGTTCATGGGGGCAGTTTATTATTTTACATACACATGGATACATACATGGACACTGCAGCCCAGGAAGTCTGGGTTTATGGGTGTCGCAGGGGAGAAGGAAAGTTTTCTTTTCCTCACTCATTGCTGGGTTCGTGTCTGAGGCACCTATAACAAAAGACAGATTAATAAAAGAAAAGCATACAAATTTATTTAATATAAGTTATACATGACATGAGAGTCTTCAGAAATGAATACCCAAAGAAACAGGGAAACCTGTGTATTTTCACGTTTAAGTGTGACGAAGAAGTGGATAGTCATGTACAAGTCTAACTGGACAAAAGGTGGTATGATCTAGTGGAAATAAACTGGGGAGGAGGGGAATTGAGCAAGACATTTGTGCTCAGATTTTTCTCTGTGTCCTCGTGTCTTCAGACATAGAGAGGTTCCTTTCATCCAGGTATAGGGAGAGCACTTCTGGGATGAAGTTTTTATGACCTACTTCAGGAGAGAAATGCAAGAGTGACCTGTTTCTGCCGTCTTCTCAAATGCTAAGGTGCCATATTTTGGGGTGACATGTCCTGAAATCCATTTGCGAGAGTTGGTGGAAAAGGTACGCCTTTCACAACTGGCAGGAGAATTTCTTTCAGAGAGAGAACTGTCTTTGTTATGGTGACAACGATAAGCCTCTTTACAGGCTGGATTTTTAAAGAGCTTGGTAAGCAAAGAGTTTAATGGTTTTACATTTAAAATGAAGAAATTCAGGTACAGAGAAAAGCCAAGAGAATTGGGGAGGAGAGGAATGTGGGAGGGAGAAAATGAGTAGCCCAGCTGGGGTTGCCCTGTGCAAAATTTTCTGGGGGTAGGAGTAGCAAAGGATCTTTTAGAAATGGCGACATCGAATATTTAATGTTAAGGCTTTTGAATGTCTGCAACATGGATTCCCTGGGCCTATCACATCTTCAGCACATGGTCACACGCAGGTGCTAAATGTGGTTGGTGAAAAAGAGAGAAGCAGGTGAGGACCCAGAAGGACCAGGAAAAAAGGTTGAGCTGAGAGAGATGCCCAGGAATTGGCAAAATCTCGCAGCTGGCATAGGACTTTGCAAAGAACACGCAATCTCAGGCTTGGGTCAATTCATCTGAATTCCACAAGACACAGTGGCTTTGGTTGGATCTAAAATACATATGTGTCTGTACAAGCAATATGCAAACTATTCTTCTGTCAACTTCGACTTAAATGAATATGATAACCGAAGGTGCTAGCAAATGAATATGCTAGAAAATGTCTTGAATTCCTGGCGGGTATAAATGGAGGGAATGCTTCTTTACTGTGTTTAATATATTTTTTTTTTTTTTGAGACAGAGTCTCACTTTATTGCCCAGGCTAGAGTGAGTGCCGTGGCGTCAGCCTAGCTCACAGCAACCTCAAACTCCTAGGCTCAAGCAATCCTTCTGCCTCAGCCTCCCGAGTAGCTGGGACTACAGGCATGCGCCACCATGCCCGGCTAATTTTTTTTTTCTATGTATATTAGTTGGCCAATTAATTTATTTCTATTTATAGTAGAGATAGGGTCTCGCTCTTGCTCAGGCTGGTTTCAAACTCCTGACCTCAAGCAATCCACCTGCCTCGGCCTCCCAGAGTGCTAGGATTACAGGCGTGAGCCACCGCACCCGGCAGCCATCACCTCTTAATTGGTTCTCTTGCTTCCATCCTTGTCTTCCTTACTGTCTATTCTCAATATGTGGTCAGAGGGATCCTTTTAAAACATATGAATCAGATTGTTGCACTCCCCAGCCCAAATCCCTGCAATAGCTGCCCATGGCAATCAGAGGAACAGCCAAAGTCATTTACGATGGTCCCCAAGGCCCACACGGGCTGCCTCTCCATCCTTCTCCCATCACTAACTCTCCAGCCTTACTGGCCAGATAGATGTTTCTCCACCCTGCGAGGCCTGCTCCCTCCTGTCTTAGGGACTTTGCTCTAGATGGTTCCTCTTTCTGTTCTTTGCCCAGAAATCTACTTGGTAAACTCCCTCACCTCCTTCAATTCTTTCTTTAAATGGAGCCAACTGTGACCACCCCATTAAACACTGCGACACATGACCCTGCTCCCCTCAGCCCCTTTACCCTGCTGTGTTTTTTTTATTTTTCTATGTACTTTATCATCACATAATATAATAATATTATTTAAATTTTTTTTTTTTTTATGTCTTCCCTGGCAGAGTGCAGGCTCCATGAGGGGAGGGATTTTTTTTTTTTTTTGAGACAGAGTCTCACTTTGTTGCCCAGGCTAGAGTGAGTGCCGTGGCATCAGCCTTGCTCACAGCAACCTCAAACTCCTGGGCTCAAGCAATCCTCCTGCCTCAGCCTCCCGAGAAGCTGGGACTACAGGCATGAGCCACCATGCCCGGCTAATTTTTTCTATATATATATTAGTTGGCCAATTAATTTCTATCTATTTTTATAGTAGAGATGGGGTCTTGCTCTTGCTCAGGCTGGTTTCGAACTCCTGACCTCGAGCAATCCGCCTGCCTCCGCCTCCCAGAGTGCTAGGATTACAGGTGTGAGCCACAGCGCCCAGCCTGGGGGAGGGATTTTGTTCATTTGTTAATTGATGTGTATCTCAAGCACCTGGAATAGTGCTTTATAAATAATAGCCCTTTAATAAATATTTACTGAATGTGGAATCAATCTTCAAGAGCAAAAGCACTGTTTCCAAGTATAATCTGGGGAATGCCACTTCTGAAGGATGAACACAGGACAGCTAAACTTCATGTCCCACCTTGGAAACTGACATGAGTCCCCACTAGTGTAATTTTGTGATCTCTGTGAACATCAAAGCTTGCTTTACAGGATATTCAGAGAAAGGACCAATAATGATAAAAAAATGTTTAGAAATGCAATGAAAGTTGCAGAAATGGTACATTAGGATTATAAGAAAAGAGCCTGGTGAATAGGAGCAAATACCTACATTAGTCTTTTTTTTTTTTTTTTTTTGAGACAGAGTCTGTCTGTTTTCTAGACTAGAATGCTGTGGCATCAGCCTAGCTCACGGCAACCTCAAACTCCTGGGCTAAAGTGATCCTCTTGTCTCAGCCTCCTGAGTAGCTAGGACTACTGGCATGTGCCACCATGCCCGGCTAATTTTTTCTATATATTTTTAGTTGGCCAATTAATTTCTTTCTATTTTTAGTAGAGATGGGTTCTCGCTCTTGCTCAGGCTGGTTTCGAACTCCTGACCTTGAGCGATCCTCCCGCCTCGGCCTCGACCTCCCAGAGTGCTAGGATTACAGGCGTGAGCCACAGTGCCCAGCCCTACTTTAGTCTTATAAATCAGCAGTCCCCAACCATTTTGGCACCAGGGACCGGTTTCATGGAAGAAATTTTTCCATGGGTGGGGGTGGGGATGGGGGTGGGTGGGGAGGTGGGGGGCAGAGCTCAGGCAGTGTTGTGCTGCCAGGTTCCTAACAGGCCACGGACTAGTACTGGGCTGCCGCCCTGGGGTTGGGGACTGCAGCTATAAATAATGGATTTCACTGTCCACTCAGCATTCAGGGCTGGCCCGTCTAATGTGCTGACAGAAGGCCATACAGGCTCAGAACAACGAGCTGGGTCATGAGGACTTAAGTGAGAAGAGAAGAGACAGTCATGAGTTTGGCTGGCTGCACTGATTGCCAGGAAATTATCCACCCATTCATTCCAACACATTGTTGCGCTTGGTACTACCATTGGCCCTGGGAATCAGGCTGCAGAACTGAGACTGAAGAGTAAGGTAGACATACAAGAATTGAGGGAGATTCCAAGGGGTCTCCAAGACAAATACAAAGTCTGGGCTTGAAGGGTTAACACTACAGCTCCTTGAAGCCTAAGGTGACAGTGGCATCAGCAACACCTCTGGCGTGTTGGGAAGGAGGCTGGTGAGGACAGGCCCGAGTGTCTCAGGATGCCCAAAGCCTCCAGCGGCATCAGGCGAGGCCCTAGCTTGTTCTTTTTTTCACTTTGCAGCCAACCGTGGATTCTGGCAGCATAGGATTTTGTCTGTCTTTATATTCTCAGACATTATCTTCAATCACACTTTATCATTCATAGGACACTTCTTTGGCTAGACTAACTATCTGGAAGACAGCCAAAGAAGCAGGAAGAAAGAAAGTAAAAAAAAAGGCTCTGAATGTCCAGGATAGCATGATACGGAGTTTTATCTACTTAAAATTGAAGTGCTTCACTTCTTCAAGAATGCCTTAGGCACTCTGCCAAAGCCTAGTGATGCTACAGCATTCTGTAGAGTTCTCCAGATTATAGGAGAACCAAAGTAGCAGGAAAGGCAGTGAGTGACAACTGAGATATAAGAGCAGAAGGGGAGATGGGAAAACTAGACAGTAGACACAGTAGTTGAGAAAGTGTACTTCTCTGGGTGTAGATGAGGGCAAGGACAAACTCTGGATGAGGGAATGGACTTCAAGACATCACTGTATTGTGGGATGGGTTCTTGTTCACAATAATGCCTGACTTATCAAATAATAATTCAGCTAAGATCACTAACTCCATTTAACTATGCAGGGACACGTGCAATGCATTTTAGAAAGATCTCCTTCCCAGAAGACTAAGGGTAAAAATAAAATGTTAGTACAGGTAAGCAGAGTTCACCAATATTTTTTGAATTACATTGTGACAGTTTATTTGACATGTAATCTTTCATTCAGTTCTTGTACTAGCTGCAAGATATTTTTATTCTTATTCCCACTTTACAGAGGAGGAAGCTGAGGCTTGGTGAAGTTAATTGATTTGCTCAAAGTCCCCAAAACAGTAAAAGGCAGTACTGTTCTTCAGACCAAGTTTTGTTTTGCTCTAAAGGCTGGGTTCTTTAGATTTTCATTAGCTGCCCCCCTCTTCTACATTTCAGGCTCAAGGGTTGACTGCTTGGTAGTTGTACAAAATCTTATTTATAATTATTGTTCCATGTATTTTTATTTAATGGAACTATGTTAGCAGGCTTTATTTCTCCATCCAGTTCTCAGTAACTCATTTCTGATCTGCATTTCTCATAAGCGGGTTCATTCAGAGGTTGGTATATTATTTTGGATTGTTTTGCATTTGGAGATGTCAGCATCTCCCTGATGTATGTATGTAGGCAAGCACACTGAGATGATTTGTGTTGATTTATATCAAATGACTAAATGACACAGTATTCTTAAGGAAAAAAATGCTGTGACTCAGCAGTCATAGTTAAATCTGGTGGGTGTTCAGTTATATTAGTTTCTTTACTTTCTGAACATGTACAAATATAAAAACAACGTTTAACTGTCATCTCAAGCTTAGAAAATATGTTAGGTAGGCAGGCAGCAATATATGTTCTAAGCAAACACAGATCAGTTGAGCTAAAACAGGAAGAAATGAAGCACTGATTGCAAAATCTAAATTCTCCAAAATTTTGTGGATGATACTTAAAGAAACTGCACAGAAAACAAGGATGGTGCCTATCATGGGTCCATTTTGACCATTCTCCAGATCAGCTATTAAATGTTAAGCATGGAGTTTAATGTCCTATGCAGGCAAAAATTTCTGCTGTTTTCCTGAAGTGGACTCCTAGTATAATAAAAAGATTTGTGTATAATTAAAAAAAGAGTGGAATGCCCAAGTTTGCATCCTACTTTTGCTGTCTATTAGCTGGATAAGCTAGCTGCAAGTTTCAAGAAACTTTGCATTCTTATGAATAAAAATGGAGATGATGAAATAATAATATAATTGATAATAACACCTGCCCTTCCAATCTCATGGAAGTTTTCGGAGGATCAAAGGAGATGATATAAATGAATACATTCTGTGAATATTCTGTATCGTTACATAAATAAGTATTATTAAAATAGTAATTTTATTTTTACATAGGTTATATCATTGTAGATGGTTTTAGTTCAGTTTTGTTGGTGATTATCTTTGGTTGAATCTAGAGTGAATGTATCATTAGAATTTTATCTTCTTGAAGGGTGATACCTTTATAAACATAGAGGATGGCTTCAATTCAGTTTTGTTGTTTGATTATCTTAGGCTAGGTCTGGATTGGCATGTGACTGGCATTGAGTTTATTTTTCTTCTTTCTTTATATTTTTCAATTTTTTTTTTGAGACAGCAGGCTAGAGTGCTGTGGCCTCAGCCTAGCTCACAGCAACCTCAAACTCCTGGGCTCAAGCAATCCTGCCTCAGCCTCCCAAGTAGCTGGGACTACAGGCATGCACCACCATGCCCGGATAATTTTTTATATATATACTTTTAGTTGTTCAGCTACTTTCTTTTCATTTTTTTTTTTTTTTAGTAGAGAGGGCGTCTCACTCTTGCTCAGGCTGGTCTGGAACTCCTGAGCTTAAGGGACCCTCCCCGCTCGGCTTTCTGAGTGCTAGGGTTACAGGCATGAGCCACTGTGCCTGGCCCTCAAATATCTCATTTACACTATCATCTTGCTGAAGATAAGGTAAACATTGCTTCAGCTCTGGTCATTTTCCAGGGCTGTATGATATTCAATGAACCTGTCTAGCCTACTAATTCTCAAGGGTATGCTTGTGTGTGTGTGTGTGTGTGTGTGTGTGTGTGTGTGTGGCTTGAATGTGCTTGTGATTAGCAGAAACTGTCGCCTGGCGGTGGCCTCCTACAAAATCTCCACTGGATCAGGGAGTGGTGGTAGGGACATCTTTTTTTTTTTTTTTTTTTTTAGGGAACATGAGTTGAGAAACTCTGGCCTGGCAATGCAATGTTCATTGCTGCTTGATGTTGATGAAACTCCCCAAGAAGGCAAGAGCGAGGCCTGAGGCTCAGAGAAGAATTTGTTGCTCCTGTTGGACAGGACTTCAGTTTAACTTGAAGCTGGAGGCCACATGAACAAAGTCTGACCAAAAGTCAATGCCTGCCTGTTTGACTGGGTGCTCCACCAGCTAATCCTTGAGCAAGGAGCAGCTCCCAGCTGTTTCCTGGTGGACGGGCGGGGGACCCACGAGTTCACTTTTCTCTGGAGTTCTGCCCCTCAGCCCAGAGTACTGTCTTCCTGAACGCCTTTTTCATCAACTAGCATGCAGCAATTCCTGGAACGGATCTTCAAACTTTGTGTTTCCCGAAATCTATCAATAAGTTGAAGAAGTTTTCCAAGGAACAGTGATTGATACATGGGTGTCGGGGGGCAGATAAGTGGTGAAGGGGCAAGGGTACCCTTTTTTAGGACTCACGGCATGCAAATAACTTATTGCAATGTATATGACAATAAACACCGTTTCTTACAGGGAGGGGTAAAATAATTCTCAGTCCTAAGAGACGGAAGTGACCAGAAGCCCCCTATTTTTGCTTGCGTGACACACAGCGTGTCAGACCAGGTTGTGGGTAGGAAACCAAGCCTTGAACAGCCGACTGCAAAGAAGGCGGGACCCTGGGCCCCAAGGCGCTCGCCCGCAGCGCGGGGGTCTCCTGCGGCTTCCAGCCACTGGCGGACGGAGTCCTTGCGGCTTGGAAGGCAAGCGCAGGAGCGCTTAGCTGGCGCGGGGACCCGGAGGAGGGTGCCGCGACGGCGGCGAAACCAGAACAGGGCTGGGCGGGACGGGGCGGGGGAGCTCCCTAGTGGCAGGCGCCCGCCGGGGCTCGCCGGGGGGGTGTCGCCGGGGCGGGCGGGGGTGGGGTCGCCTGGGCGGGCGGGGAGCGAGGACCCCGAGCTCTGGAGGAGGAAGAGGCGACCCCCGCCTCCAGGGCTGTGCGCCACCAGCCGCAGGGCGAGGCCGGGGCGCCCGCCGGCGGCCTCGGCTCCGGCCGGGCAGGGCGGGCTGGGTGGCGCTCGGGGGCCGGGCTCCGAGTCCCCGCTCTTCCTCCCTCCTTCCCCTCTCGGGGCCGTCCCGAGCGGCCGGGCCAATGGGCGCCGAGAGGAGGGGAGCGGGAAGCGGAGCGCGCTCGGCCCGGCCCTCCTCCGGCGCCCGTGGCCGCCGCGCCTACGCCAGCGCCAGCGCCAGCGCCAAGTTTGCGCCCCGGGAGTTTGCGCCGCCGGCTCGCGTCCCCCGGCCTCCCGCTCGGTGCTCCGCCAGCCAGGCGGCCGTGCGCCCTCGGTGCAGCCACCCGAGCGCAGCCGGGCCGGAGCACGCCCGGAGCGGGGCGGCGCGCGCGGGGGCCGGGGCAGCCGCCTCCCGAAGATGCAGGATGGCAGCGGAGCCGCCGCCGCCCAGCCTCTCCTACCGCACCACGGGCTCCACCTGCCTGCACCCGCTCAGCGAGCTCCTGGGCATCCCGCTGGACCAGGTGAGCGACCGCGCGCGCGCAGCCGGGGAGGGTGCCGGCCCCTCGCGCCCCCTCCCGCCCTCCCCGTGCCGTGTTCCACAGCTTCAAACCAGACAGGTGGGCTTTTCGGTCTTTGGAGTTGGTGTTAATGTTTTCCTCCCTTGAGCGTGAAAAGTATCGGTGCACTCTACACGGCAGGGTCGACTGAACTTTTTTTCTTTTTTAAAGTTTGGATCGCCTCGTTTCCTGTAATCAAGTTCTGAAGTAGTCTGATAAAAGGAATCCAGTGTTTCTTCCATCACTGTTGTCAAGCCGTTATTATTTTTACTTTAGATGACCCTGCTTGAAAAAATAAGCCTGGGCCGGGCGCGGTGGCTCACGCCTGTAACCCTAGCACTCTGGGAGGCCGAGGCGGGAGGATCGCGTGTGCTCAGGAATTCGAGACCAGCCTGAGCAAGAGCCGAGACCCCGTCTCTGCTATAAATAGAAAATCAGCCGGGCGTTGAGGCGCGCGCCTATTGTCCCAGCCACTGGGAGGCTGAGGCAGAAGGATTTCTTTAGCGCAGGAGTTTGAGGTTGCTGTGAGCTAGGCTGACGCCAGGGCGACAGAGTGAGACTCTGTCCAAAAAAAAAAAAAAAAAAAAAAAGCCTGATTAATCTGTAGCTCTGATCTATAGATTTTGAATGAGAGACCTGGGTTTTAGAGTTCTGTAATGAGACTTGTCCAATCAGGGTGACAGTTGTTTTGTACCTTCTGAGAAACTCCTACGAAAGGGAGGAGGCACATGCTGGGATCCTTGGGTTTTCTGAGGGCTTTGGTTAATTCAGTTGGCTTATCCTTGGAGTTCGACCCTTCTGAGTAGCACAGGTCAGTTGGAGGAGAGGCCGGTGAAGTTATTTGGACCGTCCGGGAATTGCCAGCTACTATTAAAATTAAAAATGGCAACAGTAGTAATTCCTGGTAAGAAGTCTTCCTGAAGATTGAGGCTGGCTTACTTATTTTCTTGTCTCTTTAGGTGCTGCAGGCTAGATCTGCTGTATACTTAGTAGAGACTCAATGAATGTATATTGATTTAAACGGGATTGAACAGTGTACACTGGAGGAGGACCCACTGCACTCCTGTTCTGTTTCCTGCTGGGTTTTTACCCAGTTTTCTTGCCCTTCCTCTCACTAGTGCTCTTTTTTTTTTCCTTCTGACAAGAGCATACCTGCTGCCCTTTCCACTCACATTCCTTCAGCAATGAGGAAGTGAGACCTGGATGTTTGCCTTACTTGGGTCCTGTTTACTGAGCCAACCTTCTGCCTGGCTCACTCTGAGGATCTGACTTGGAACTCCACCTGATGTGACCATTGCCTTCTCATCACTGGCAAAATCCAGAAAGTCAGGGACTTGGGAGGTATCAGATGCCAGTGCATTCCTGCTTTTTGTAAATTACTGTTTAGTTTGCAGTGAAGATGGGAGAGACCCAGGCAGAGACAGAATAGCAAATTCTTTAGCTCTGAAACTAAATATAACTCATAGCTGAATTTCCTTAAGGGGAGTTTGTTTTGTACTTACCTCTCTGCACCCCTTCAGAATTTATTTTAATTGCATTTTCTCTTTTAAGCTATTCTACACAGCTAGAAAGAAGAATCCAGAGAGGTTTTTTGTATGGAAAGAGAGAGATTGTTAAAGGAGCATGGCAAGTTAGAACTGGGCAGTGCTGGTATAATGTTATTATGTCTTTTAACTGCATCCTTCCCCACCCTTAATCTCCTGGATTTCTGTAAAAGTAACCCAGGTTTTAATTTATAAAATGGAACAAAAAAGCCTTAGGGGATGTTTAAGATTGGGAGCGGGGAGGCATTTCTGGGATGAACTGAAGGAAAAATGTTGGTGATAGACAGGAGCATCTGGGACCTCTTAGATCTTAGGTCAGTCTGACCACCAGCAGGAGCAAGTCTGAATGACCCTTGGTGGAAGAAGCACTTATGGAACAATGCCCCAGGTAACTTATTTTAGGCTGGAGGAATGTCTGAAACTGTAAATAATGTGCTTTGAGGCTAAACTGCGGCTTGAGGGTTTGGAAACTTGGTATGTTTTCCTCCTTCACATTTTTAAAGTTTTTTTTTATAAGAGTTTAGATGTCAGACTGACCTAGGTACAATTCCTGCTCTGCCTGCAAACTTCCTTTGTGACTGCTGACAGGTACGCTAACCTGGCAGAGCCTCAGCATCCTCATGTGTAAAATGGAAGTTGGCAACAAGACCTACCTTTTGGGGTTGAGAAATTTTATATAGATATAAAATGCCCTATGTTAGGAAGGTCTTTGTATCTGACAGGCTCCTGGAAGGAAACAATTCAACTCCATTGGTTGAAATGAATAGACTTTAATGAATTACTTACAGGAGTATGGGCAAGGTTAAAAGAATCAACAAAGGATATTGAAATACTTAGACCAGGCGCTAGAAGGTGAAAGGAAGGAAGTTCATTGACATTGGCCAGTGAGAGCTGGACCCCTCCCCTGCCAGGTTGCAACAGTGGGGCAACAGAGAGAGAACCTCAGCCCTTCTTCCCACCCAGCAGTTCATCCATCTCTTGCTAGTGGCCCCCAAGGGTGCCTAGCATGGGGTGCCTGGGTGAATTGGCCTGCAGGGACTCCTCCTGGGGCATAGAACAGGGAAGAGAAAGGTGGAGACAGATCTGGCAGGGCAATCCAAGGATAAGAGCACAGTCCTTGAGACATGTTTGCCCCTGTCCCATTAAAGAGTGACTTTTATTGGCCTGGAATATGCTCAAAATTATAAAACGTATATCTCCAGTTACCCAAATAGTTCTTCATATGCCACTTAAGGACACTTAATCCTTTTCCTAATGTTTTAACATTTCATACGTGTCTGTTCGTAATTCCTGATTGATTGCACTGTGGGGAATGTCTTTAGCCTCTGGGCCTCCCAGTGTC
Organism: Mirza zaza; assembly: GCA_008750895.1. Taxonomy (NCBI): domain Eukaryota; kingdom Metazoa; phylum Chordata; class Mammalia; order Primates; family Cheirogaleidae; genus Mirza; species Mirza zaza. The sequence goes on from VSMD01082227.1 coordinate 50,211, forward strand.
AAGTAGCTTATTAACTGCAAAAACAGAACTATCTGGTGAGCATTCTGCTTTGTGAGTGGAGAACTCTTTCATCATTTTTTATCTGATTCTTCCATTTATCTGTTCTGCTAACTTCTGGGTACCCTTAAATGGGGAAGTCTGTCTGCAATTATGACTATACTGAGGAAAAGTCTATGGTTTTTGTTTCCAGAGACTTTTGCTAGCCTGACCTCCTCGTAAAGATGTCAAATGTAGGCCAGCGCCCTGGCTCATGCCTGTAATCCTGGCACTCTGGGAGGCCGAGGCGGGCGGATTGCTCGAGGTCAGGAGTTCGAAACCAGCCTGAGCAAGAGCCAGACCCCATCTCTACTATAAATAGAAAGAAATTAATTGGCTAACTAATATACATAGAAAAAATTAGCCGGGCATGGTGGTGCATGCCTGTAGTCCCAGCTGCTTGTGAGGCTGAGGAAGTAGGATTGCTTGAGCCCAGGAGTTTGAGGTTGCTGTGAGCTAGGCTGATGCCAAGGCACTCACTCTAGCCTGGGCAACAAAGCAAGACTCTGTCTCAAAAAAAAAAAGAAGATGTCAAATGTAAAATCATCTTATTTACTTAGAGACAGACAGGGCACAGTAATTCAGATACAGAGTAAAGAGTCCACGTCCAGTGAGCAGATGTGGAACTCCTGCAGTTAGTAGGATTATTCAGATAAAAGGCTTCACTTACTCAGGATAAATTAGGCAAGAATTTTCTTTGCCATTTTTGGGGAATCAACAAAAGGAGGGTACTTTTTTTTTTTTAAATCATCTGCCTTTGTTTTGGTTATGGAGTGTGACATGATCTGCCTTTAAACTAACCATAGTCTTCTAAGTTTGCAAGATTGACTTGGCTGCCAAGATGGATATGATAATGTTGACGTTATCAATTTGTGTGGTGCATGGATATGTCCTAAGACATATCCATGGATACGAAAGCTGAAAAGGAAACTGTTTCCAGGCTTTGAGGAACTTCCAATTTGGTGGTGGGGAATTCTGAGTGCCACAGATATTTTTACCTAATGGTGCCCTTAAACTTTGTGTGTGTGTGCATAAAGTATCAATTCAATGTTAAGCTAGAATTCTTTGTCTGGGTTTCATTTTTTCCCCTAATTTAGCCTTGGCAGAAAAAGGGGCAAGGGAAAAATGGACCAGGAAATAAGAATCCAGGAAATGATTTTGAGATTAAAGCAGCGAAGGTTGAGGACTATTAATGTAAGCTTGTGTTACAGTTTAAAAGAGTGGATGAATGAAGACCCTCTTTAAAGACCTGGCACTTAGGACTAATGGTGATACTACTCGTGGGTTTTGATTATTCCACCGGGGCCTGTGACCACGAGGTTTCTTTACCTGTCTGGAACTTTCAGTCCCCTGGATTGTTCCCTTGGCCATGCTTGGAAAACTTAGCCTGTAATTCTCTCTTATCTAAGTCTTGCCCTTTGTTAAAAGCAGAGCTCACATTCCACAATCATTATTAAATCAATTAAATATTTATTGAGTGCCATAGTGCCAGGTACGTAGCCACATGGTAGAAATACAAGGATGAAAAAAAATCTAGGTCCCCATCCTGGAAGAGCTTATACTTGGAGAGAAGACAGAAGGCCCATAGAAATACACAGGTGCTGTATAATCAGACCCGTGTAGGTGCTGTACAGGAGTTTGCAGATGGTTCCAAGGTGGAACAGAGAGGGGAAGGCCACAGGACTCCTTACTGTGTAAATTTGACACAGTTGACATTTGATGCTTGGTAAATGTTGCCTTATATTGTTAATTATCTTGCTGGGTTTATATGCTGAATTCCAAACTCATTTAAAGTCTCCTTGTGGTCAAGATCTTATCTTTCTTTGCATTCTCTGGAAGTAGTAGGTGCTGAATAAGTTTTTGTCTTTAGTAACAATATATGCCAACAATAATGTTATAAATTACCAAACTTCAGTATATAGAACCTTGCTTTGAAAGTGGATAGTAGCTCAGCCTTCGTTGGGGGAAGGGTCCTCCCTCTAACATTGCTGTTATTGACACTGCCTCCAGGCTGTACCCTTGAGTTTCTGACTTGAACAATCTGCTCTTCACTGAACAGTTCACCCCAGCACTTTGCAGTTCACCCCAGCTTAGCATGGGTGTGAGCATCTGGCAGGCCACATAGCATCAGCCCTGGAAGAGGGCCACTTTGTTTTTCTTTTTTGGGCCTTAGTAGTTTCTACAAAGTCAGGTCAGGAGCCGGGCAGGCATGGTGGCTCACGCCTGTAATCCTAGCACTCTGGGAGGCCGAGGCGGGTGGATTGCTCAAGGTCAGAAGTTCAAAACCAGCCTGAGCTAGAGCAAGACCCCCGTCTCTACCATAAATAGAAAGAAATTAATTGGCCAACTAATATATATAGAAAAAATCACTCGGGCATGGTGGCGCATGCCTGTAGTCCCAACTACTCAGGAGGCTGAGGCAGGAGGATTGCTTGAGCCCAAGAGTTTGAGGTTGCTGTGAGCTAGGCTGATGCCACGGCACTCACTCTAGCCTGGGCAACAAAGCGAGACTCTGTCTCAAAAAAAAAAAAGAAAGAATTTGTCAGGCAAAGTGGGGAGAGCCTTGCTGGGCAGGAAGAGCAGCACTACACAGGTGTGCAGGTGTGAAGTTGTAAGCTTCATTCAAGGAACTGAAAGCCCCCGGAGTGGCTGCCTTAGTGCAGTTGTGTGGACTTCGGGACTTCAGGTCAGAGAGGAAGTCAGGACCTTGGTCAGGTGTTTGGACTTCATCCTGCAGACCAGGGGTCGGCAAACTTTTCCTATAAAGGGCCACATAGCAAATGTTTTTGGCTTTGCTGGGCCATACAGTCTTTGTCCCAACTATTCAATGCTGCCATTGTAGCGTGAAAGGAGCCATAGATAATATGTAAACAATTGGGTGTGGCTGAGTTCCCATACAACTTTATTTTCGGATACTGAAATTTGAATCTCGTGGGATTTTCACGTGTCTTGAAATTTTCTTCTTTTGATATATTTTTTAACCCTTTAAAAATGTAAAATACATTTGTTGCATGCAGGCCACACAAAAACATGCAGTGGGATGGATTTGGCCCGAGGGCTGGAGTTTTGCCAACTTCTGCTGTAGACCAGAGTCCTTCAAACATGGTGCATGGAGCATCGTCAGAATCTGGGTGTTTCTGGGATCCAGCCCAGACCTACTGAATCTGAATATCAGGGTGCAGGGGTTTCCCTGGGTGATTCTCATGCTAACCAAGGTTTGAGAGCCATTACTGTAGTCAAAGGGAAGGCATTTCAGGGTTGAAGTTGTGAAAGCATTTTCATTCTGTGAGGTGGTGTAGGAATCATCTGAGTGAGGCAGGGGTGGAGGAGGAAGGGGGGTTTTTAGGAGGAGTGCAGGCTTTGCATGGTCTTTAAGCGGGAGGCAGACAGCGCTGACCAGGGTCAGTGTTATAGGTTGCTGAGTATAATCAACCCACTGGAAATTATACATTTTTAGAGGCACAAATATATGCCAATATATGCTTTTTCTCTTGCAGCAGCTCCTTTCAGCAGCAAAAATGAAACAGACAATTGGATGTTTTCAGAGAAGGTTGTTGGGAAGTTAAGAAATATAAGTGTTGCAAGATGCTGACAAGGATTTGGAAGTGATAAAAATGAAAAAGGAAGCAGCCTGAGATGGAGATACTTGGAAGAGCAGGTGCAGAGGAAGAGAGAGAGCCAGAGGGCTGGGATGTGCGAGTGGAAGGTTTCTAGTGAAGTCTTGCTGGGCCAGGGTGAGAGTCAGGTGTGGACGTGAGCGTAGGGGTGGAAGTCAATTCAGTTTAGCACGCTGCTGGGAGCTGGGGTATTTGATGGCTTGTCCTGCTCAGTGTGGAAGCTGCCTAGGTAAATTTGGGGATTTGAGGTTGGACAGGGAATGGCCTGGGAAAAAAAATGGCAAAAATATTTTCTGTCTCTTTAAAACAGCCTTCACTCCTTTTTGGGAACAAAAACCTACACTGCTGCCTCAGGTCAGTGGTTGGGAGGGGCTGGGTAATGTCTTTTGTTCTTTGTGCTCCAGGACATGATGGCTCAGCCAGGACCAGGCAGGCGGAGGTCCTCAGTGGAGGTCATGGGATTGTCTGCAGGTAGATGGGTTGGAGATGGAATGATCGTCAACTGTGGTTGAACAGCAGTTGCCTGAAGCTGAGAACCCATCCTTTAAAACAGGCGTCCTCAAACTACGGCCCTTGGGCCACGTGCGGGTGTTTTTGCCCATTTGCTTTTTTACTTCAAAATAAGATATGTGCAGTGTGCATAGGGATTTGTTCATAGTTTTTTTTAAACTATAGTCTGGCCCTCCAGCGGTCTGAGGGACAGTGAACTGGCCCCCCCTGTTCAAAAAGTTTGAGGACCCTTGCTTTATTTTTTTTTTATTTTTTAGTTTTTTGAGACAGAGTCTCACTTTGTTGCCCAGGCTAAAGTGAGTGCCGTGGCGTCAGCCCAGCTCACAGCAACCTCAATCTCCTGGGGTCAAGTGATCCTTCTGCCTCAGCCTCCCGAGTAGCTGGGACTGTAGGCATGCGCCACCATGCCCGGCTAATTTTTTCTATATATATATTAGGTGGCCAATTAATTTCTTTGTATTTATAGTAGAGACGGGGTCTCGCTCTTGCTCAGGCTGGTTTTGAACTCCTGACCTCAAGCAATCTGCCCGCCTCGGCCTCCCAGAGAGCTAGGAGGACACTTGCTTTAAAAGCTCTATATTTCCGCATATGAAGAGGACAGTGGTGTTTCAGATAAGAGTCTCCATCCTCCTCCTTTGCCAGCAAAGTAATAAACTCTTTCTTTCTCCTCAAACCACTTGTTCTTGTTCTTCTGATGCAGCCTCGAGGACAAGTGCCGAGTTTTCAGTAACAAGGTGGAGGAGACCTAAGTACCTAAGATGTGTAGGAGTGTGGAGGAGTCGCCAACAGTAGGTAGATTCCAACAGCAGGAAGAAGGAGGAGAGGGTGTGACCTGCCCTGCTTCCGTGCACCTAGCTAGTGGCTCTGCAGTCACCCTTCATCGGATGTTAGGAGCCTGTGCAGGGTCTGGAGGGAGGAAAGGTTTTGTATCAGGATGGTGGCAGAAAAATGGTCCAACGCAGCAGTGGGACATCTGGAGAAGACCTGACCTGCTCATCCCAACTTTGACTTTGCTGTTGTAGTGGCAAAATGGAAGCAGAGGGAGGGCTTTGACACGGTCAGCAGTGGAGGGAGGAACGCCGTGGGAGGATGAGTCCCAGAGGAGGGGAAGGAGGAGGAGGAGGTCAGGAGCAGTAGGAGGATGCTGGGTGAGAAGTGGAGCTCGCGTGTAGATCGTGAGAGTTGGGATGAGTGGGGGGAGGCTAGATAGGGAGGGTGGCCCCCTGGGGTCCCAGAGTCCTGAAGAGGTGATGTCCAGTGACTGACCCTGAGCTTTGCAGTCCTTCCTGGAGCTGCACATTAATGTGGTGGAAAGTTCCTTCGTGTTTTGAGGAGATTGCTGTTGGCAGGTGGAGGCCACTGGAGAGCCTTGAATGTGGATACGTTGGGGGCGAGACTGTGGAGTGTGAACCCCATTTCCGTACAGTTGGAGAGGACAGGGCTGGGGGAGTTGGGGACCGTCCCTCAGAGCCTGTAGGAGGACGAGTAGTCTCCACAATGGGAGACTTGGGAATTACTAGTAGGTGGCCTGGCCCGACTGGAAAGTGCTGGCTTGAGTCACCGTCTGGTGGCTAGATTTGACAATAATTGAAGGGAGGACAGAGAGAGCACAGGAGCAACCGTATAATCCCTGGCATTTAAAGCAGAGACCTGGTGTGCCCTGGAGCATTAGCCTTCCTATTGTGGAACAAGAGGTGGCTGTTTGCAGCGTGGCTCAGTTTACCTGTCTGACCTAAGGACACCAACACTCAATGCATCAGATGCTTATGCCCTTAGCATGAGCCAGCTGCTCTGCATAGAAGTTACTCCCCAAATTTCCAGTTAGGAAACAGGCCCCAGGTTTATGCCACTTGCCTGTAGCTGGGAAGGGGCACACAGGCTGGACCTGAGCCCACGACTGTGGCTTGAGGCTGTGCTCCTGGGCATCCCAGCCACTGGTTCCGTGCACTGTATTTTCACCGCAGTGGGCTGTTTACTTCCTGTCCCTCAAATACAGTGTGGCTTCCACACCCTCCAGCCTTGCACATTCACTTCCTTCTCCCTGGAGGTTTACTCCTCATCCTGGTCCTCAGTGTGTATTTCAAGGCCAGGCCCTACAGTCACCTCCTCCTGCCTGCTCTCTGTCACCCTGGCCTCCCTCTCCCCCCAGGGCCTAAGGGACCTCTTCTTTTTTCTTTTGTTTCTCCATGGCACCTTGTGCATACTGTACTATTGTGCTTCGTACCTTATATCTTTTTTTTTTTTTTTTTGAGACAGAGTCTCACTCTGTTGCCCAGGCTAGAGTGCTGTGGCGCCAGCCTGGCTCACAGCAACCTCAAACTCCTGGGCTCAAGCAGTCCTCCTGCCTCAGCCTCCCAAGTAGCTGGGGGACTACAGGCATGCGCCACCATGCCTGGTTAAGTTTTTCTATATATTTTTAGTTGACCAATTAATTTGTTTCTATTTTTAGTAGAGACGGGGTCTCGCTTTTGCTCAGGCTGGTCTTGAACTCCTGACTTTGGGCGATCCTCCCGCCTCAGCCTCCCAGAGTGCTAGGATTACAGGCATGAGCCACCGCGCCCTGCCCGGACCTTATATCTTAGATTATGTATTGGTCTCTCTGTCCTGCCGGACTCTGAGAGCTTCTTTCCAGAGTTACTCATTGAGCACTGTATGCCAAATATTGAACTAAATGGGGATAAGAGATTAATAAAGATCTGTGCCTTCTAGGAGATGAGCCTGTGAGCACTTGTTAAACCATGTATTGCTTGTAAAGCCTGCATTGCACAATGCTCACACCATTGCCAAAGTATGTGGGGCCTCTGCACCTCCCTTGAGAGGGTGTTGGGGGAAGGCTTCCTGGGGGCAGCTGTTTTAGGAGAGGGAGAAGGGGAATTTGTATGGAGGAAGGGCTGGGTGCGACAGTCAGAATATTGCAGGGAGAAGAACCTTTTGCACAAAGGCACTGAGACTCCAGGAAAGAGTCACACTCTTTGTGGGCAGCGACCACTATCAAAGAAGATTTCAACAAATCGAGTTTAAAGATCTTACTGTCTTTTATTAGTGATTCATAAGTCGGGCAGCATCCCATTTATAAAATAGAAAGGCTGAGCTCAGCGGAAGAGGTGGGCTTTATGGGCAGAAAAGGCTGAAGAAGGCAGAAACAAGGAATAAGAAGCCAAGTTACTTATGAGGTTAAAAAAGTTGAGACTTCCTTATCATTGCTGGCTAGGTAGATGGGGCCCTTTTCTGTTAGTTGCTGTAACTCTCCTGTATTTTGGGAAACTGGCCCGTTTTTAAAGTTCAGTTTGTTTATGTGGCACCTAGCACCAGTGACTCCAGTCTGGTCTGGTCTGCTGGGGCCTTGTGCAGAAGCTCAGTCCAAAACAATCGCCCCTATTTTATTTAACACCACTGAGGATGAATCTTAGTCGTTTTTGTATGCTTAAGACAAAGTAGGAACTAAATACATGTTTATTGAATTGAAATGGAATTTTATTTACATTCTTAGATTGGAATGAATGACTACATTAAATAAAATTAGGAGCCAGTCCTTTTTTTTTGAGACAAAGTCTCACTTTGTTGCCCAGGCTAGCGTGAATGCCATGGCATCAGCCTAGCTCACAGCAACCTCAAACTCCTGGGCTCAAGCAATCCTGCTGCCTCAGCCTCCCGAGTAGCTGGGACTACAGGCATGCACCACCATGCTTAGCTAATTTTTTCTATATATATCAGTTGGCCAATTAATTTCTTTCTATTTATGATAGAAATGGGGTCTGGCTCTTGCTCAGGCTGGTTTCGAACTCCTGATCTCAAGCAATCTGCCCGCCTTGGCCTCCCAGAGTGCTAGGATTATAGGCGTGAGCTACCGCGCCCTGCCAGGAGCCAGTTCTTTTTACCAACTGACTTAGGTCTCTTTATTACTTGGAACCTGAATTTCAGATTCAATAGGCTTAATGTCTAATTTTAAAGTTAATTCATGGCTCAATTACTGGGAGTTAAATGTTAATCTTAGGTTGTTTAAATATGACATACTCCATTTCCTGTTTTCATTGTGTGGAGTTGATATACTCATCACTTGGAGTTTTAAACGCAAATTTTAATATCAGTTTTTGGACCAGTTATCTCAAATTTGTGTGAACGACATGTAGATATTTCTTTTAGCTGTCTGAACAGACAGCTAAAGAAATATCAAGTCATATATACAAAAGTCAAGTCATATATACAAAAGATGCTGTATAGCCAAGTACTCTCAAATATTCCATAGTGTGGGCTCAGAATTACATTTATATAGGAAAATTTCATGAAAAGATTATGTCTAAAGAGATACGATCTGAAAATATCTTTTGTGCTAGTAGCTTATAAAAAGAATTCAGTCTATGCCATTTCGTTACAGTGAGGTGTACTTTTCAGAGTCTTTCTATTTTAAGTAAGGCAGCCCTTTTAGTAAACAAGATAAAGGGAAAACTTGCTGCAGTTATTAGTGATAACTTGTAGTGGTTTTGCCAGGAGAGCACAAGGATAGGGAGTAATCAGTGGGAAAAGTAAATGCAAGTAGTTTGTACTGGTTAAAAATGTGCTTTATTAAAAGATTGCTATGCCTTTGGGCTTAAGAAACGTGACCAACTGCAACAGGATGAACTCATTAGCCTATTTGTAATGTGTTGTGTAGTTATCAAAAAAAATGTGCCTTTGGTGAATTATTTACCAACTTTGTTATAAAAGTGGAGCTCTGCTTCTAACTTTAAAAAGTTATCAAGTTATCAGTGGTTAATCTTCTTTTATGCATTAGTAATATTGATCTAAGTTGAGGTATGGTTTTGAAAGTCTACAGTAGCCTTAAAGCAGTGGTTAAGTGTTGAATTAAGATTTCTGGGCTGATAGTGCTGGTGATTTCCGACAAACCATTATATTATTATATTATAAATATTCCATTCTCAGGTTTATTTACCAAAACAACAACAGAGAGCTCAGGTTCTAGTTGAATTTGGAAAAGAGCAAGGTACATTTGAAAAGTTTGTATTCAGATTGTTCTAAACTCATTTCAAATAAGGAATTAAAATTTCAAAATACTTTTTTTTTTTTTAATCTTTGTCTCATTCATCATTTTGTAGCTCTGACTTGAAACAGATGAGTCAGCAGAGGTACACAAAAGGTTGCTAAGGCCCAGAGGAAGTTGCTAAAATCAAAAGTCATTTTGTGAAATTTCATGAAGTGCTTTAACTATGAGTGTCACTGGATTGAGACATCTTTGTTTCTAAGCTTCCTCCCTCTCCCCCTGCATTATTTTTTGTTCTTTTTTAATTTATCTATTACATTTCAAAAAAACTTATTTTTATTGATTTTTTTATAATTTTTATTTTATACAGATACAGTTTTAAAAATTAATTTTCCAAGTAGGTAGTGCTTAATATCACAGTTGTAAAACAAGCTGGAAAAAAGATATAATGAAAAGTCAGCCCCTCACCCCAGCTGGCCAGATGCCCCCCTCTCCCCCCTCAAAGTGGCAGCTCCAGTCACATCCTTTCAGAGATTGTGTCTGCATGTGCCCAGAACCTTTTTTTCTGTGTTCTGACACAAGCGATAGTGTACAGTTCTTCCACTTCTTTCTTTCTTTCTTTTTTTTTTTTTTTAAAAAACTTAGTGTCTCTTAGGGGTTGATTCATATCTGCATAAACAGAGCTCTAGTGACTTTTGACTTCCTTTCTGCCTTTTCTGAAAGCTCTGTTCCTGTTCCTCCAGGAATGGCTTTGTCCTTGAGCAAACGCTAGCAGTGCTGGTGGCGGTGGGGTGAGTGGGTTTCTGTCCTCTGCTCATGTTCTCCAGGAGTGCCCCTCACCGTGGGACCTATGTGCAGAGGCGGCAGAAGACGTGGGGGTTTGTTTCCTGTGTACCCTCCGATGGAGAGAAGTGACTCGGGGCATAGGCATAAGGACATTAAAGATTCCCTCATCCTCCATGCCTTGGGGATTCAAATGGCTGTGCCTCTACCTGGCCTCCTGGCAGTGGACTTCTCCAGGATTCTTGGTATCCCCATCTCCTGGAGACAGTGGTCTTTAAGACCAATTCAGCTCTGGGATCCCAAGACGGTAGCTAGCATACAAGGGTTGGTTTTTTTTTTTGAGACAGAATCTTACATTGTTGCTTGGGCTAGAGTGCCATGGCATCAGCCTAGCTCACAGCAACCTCAAACTCCTGGGCTCAAGCGATCCTCCTGTCTCAGCCTCCCGAGTAGCTGAGACTACAGGCATGCGCCACCATGCCCAGCTAATTTTCTTCTATATTTTTAGTTGGCCAATTAATTTCTTTCTAGAGATGGGGTCTCAGTCTTGCCCAGGCTGGTCTCAAACTCCTGAGCTCAAATGATCCTGCTGCCTGGGCCTCCCAGAGTTAGGATTACGGGCATCAGCCACTGTGCCCGGCTGAAGGATTGGTTTTAGATTGTAAAAAAACCATGTTTTGAGGGTAAAGACCACAAACTAAGACTATTTTTCTTTCCAATCTTCACTGGACTCAGCTAGAAGGATCGCACTGTATATTTTGCTTTCTTATTTTGCTAAATGAATGTGTGCATTTCCGTGCATGTTGGCTGCAGTGAATTGATCTCTGATGCTCTGGAATCCTCTCTCTCCTTCCTCCTCCTTTTTAGAGTAAGGCCATGATGCCTTAGGAACTTGTGTGCTCTACTCTGGAAGAAGAGTTTCTTTTTCCTGTCCACTAGGGATATTGAGATGTTTAGCCTCCTTTCTCCATTCTAAGATATATTAATAAATGCCCATTGTCTCCAGACAATAAGTGTTAACTTACCTACACATTATTTAACAAAAGGGAAGCAAGTCAATATTTATATGGAATTAAATTCAGAGAGCCAGTTTATACAAATTATGGAAGGAAGTACAAAAATAAAGGTTTTTTTCCTCCCTGCTTTCTTTTTCATGTGTGCATACTAGGATAGAATTTACAAAAAGGATTTAGTAGAAAACTGTCTTGCCTTTTTTTTTTTTTGTACTTTTAGCCTTACTGAGTTAACATTTACCTCAGTTTTATAGTTAGCTTGACTAAGTTGCAAAACTTAAGTTGACTTATGTGGTTTTTTTTGTATCTTTCCACTGAAAGTGTCTTTAGATGTTATCTTTATCTGATTGCCAGTTTTGTTTTCTTAATTTAAAAGAAGGAAGGGCAAAATGAGGCTGTGAACTAAAAACAGTCATTTCACGAAGATACAGGGTGGAGCTCTGTTCATCCTAGCAATGAACAATGACTTCTGGCTGTGTACCTTAGCTGGTTGACATTGCAGAGGGAATCCTAAGGAAGCCAGTGGGTTGTGAAATGATTCAGAAATTGACCACTTAGGACTTTTTATGAGAGCTGAAAAACCATCTCTGCTGTGTACTTGGCAATCTTCAAACATTTGTTAGAATATTATGTGTCTAGGTTTGGTTCCCTGTTACAAAATTTCCAGAAGAAGTGGAGAAGTTAGAGCAAGAAAAATGGTTACAAGAACAACCACCAGGCTGAAGACTGCCAAACAAAAGGAAATGAACATAAATAAGCAAATGAATTGACTTTGAAGGGTGAAAGCCACAGGATCATGGAGTGGCCATCAGTAAGGACTTTATAATGCTGGTTAGGCAGCCACAGCTGGGGTGGGTCATGTTGTATCTCATTTTCTGAGGAGGACTTTGAGCCTGGTGGTCTCTAGAGAGCTCCTTTGTTTTATTATTTTGTGAAGAACCCTCTTTACCTCAAGTGAAAGTACCAAGGGTCTCACCAGCATTTCCGGAAGTGGCTTGCAAGTCTTCAGAAGGCTGTCCTTTGCTTCATAATAGATGGACCACATTCTTAGGTGATTTTTTAAAAAAAATAACCTTTTTATTTTGCAGTAATTGTAGGTTTAAAGAAAAGTTGTAAAGATAGGACAGAGTTTTCATATATGCCTCACCCACTTACCCCAATGTTAACATCTTACACACGACCATGGTACATTTGTCGAAACTAAAAAAAAAAAAACCACTAGTATATAACCATTAAATGTACTCTAGACTTTTTGAATTTCACCAGTTTTTCCATTAATGTTCTCTTTCTATTCTGATTCCATACCTTATAATTCACCCATTTAAAGTGTCTAATTGAATTTTCTTTTTTTTTTTGAGACAGAGTCTTGCTTTGTCACCTGGGCTAGAGTGCCGTGGCAGTCAGCGTAGCTCACAGCAACCTCAAACTCCTGGGCTCAAGTGATCCTTCTGCCTCAGCCTCCCAAGTAGCTAGGACTACAGGTGTACACCACCATGCCCAGCTATTTTTTTTTTTTTTTTTCTATTTTAGTTGCCTCGCTAATTTGTGTCTATTTTTAGTAGAGATGGGATCTCACTCTTGCTGAGGCTGGTCTTGAACTCCTGAGCTCAGGCAATCCTCCTGCCTCAGCCTCCCTGAGTGCTGCTAGGATTACAGGTATGGGCCATCACACCTGGCCTGAATGTTTTTTAATGTATTCACAAGGTTGTGCAATCTGTGTCACAATCTAAAATCAGCACATTTTCAACCCATCTAAAAGGACCCCAGATCATTAGCAGTCCCTCTTTCCCCCAGATCCTACCTCTCTGACCCCTTCTACCCCAACCCTGGCAAGCACTAATCTGCTTTCGTATAAATTTGTGTATTCTGGACATTTCTTATAAATGGAGTCATACAATATAGGGTCTTCGTAGACTGGCTTCTTTCATTTCTAAGAGTTTTTAGTGGTATTTGATTGGGTGCGTATTTCTGTTATACTTTATCTGTGGGAATATTTTGAGTCCTGGGTTTAAAGTGGAATCCTTTGGCAAGAATTTGGGTTTACTTTTGCTAGACACCTGGGGGCATTCCCAATCCTGTCTCACTTAACTTTCTTTAGCGGAATTTTTCTTTAAAAAATTACTTATTCGTTATTTATGGAGACAAGATTTCTCTATGTTGTCCAGTCTGGTCTTAAACTCCTGGCCTGGAGCCATCTTCCTTCCTTGGTTTCCCAAAGTGCTGGGATTACAAGCATGAGCCACCTTGCCTGGCCACAGGCTCACTTCAATTTCATTTCCTGCTTTGGATTTCTACTGGCCACGCAGAGCATGTGAACTTAGGTCCCTAAACTTGCATTCTTAGGGGAGTCTTTGTCCTTTTTTGTCCCTCTGCTCAAGCCAAGGCCCATATAGGCACATGTCTGCTGTCTCCCCCTGTGGGAAGGGCCTTTTCCCTGTCAAGTGTCTCCTTTCAGAGGTTTAGGAGGGCTCCTGGCTTCAAGATATGTCTTGGTTTTATGCACAGCCTCCATTTCTTCCTCCCCCTTCTTCCTTCTCTGCCTGCCTTTCTCCTGTGCCCAAGCCCTAGGCCACCTGGATGGGCACATGCCCCAGGACAAATGCCAGCTCCAGGGATGCTTACTGTTGATTTCTGCTTTCTTGCATTTCTGGCTTCTGAGAATTTTCTTAACTTTCTTACCAGTTCAACTGTGCATGAAAATGATCAGCACATCAGTATGAACTCATGTTTAGCTTAATATAGACACAGATGGTTACATATGAAAACATTTATAGCTCTGCACATGTTCAAGGCTTAGCACGTGCACACACATACATTTCCTTGCCCTGTCAGCTGAGAGCTTCTATAAGAAGTGACACTCCATTAGTGACAAGTATGCGTAAGCCTAGGTCTTGGTTTCCAGTATTCTTTATTAAAAGGAACCAAGGCTTTTTGGAGAAATGGGTGATTGTAGGACTGGGGCAGGAACTATACAAAATGAGCTTGGAGCATCTCGTAGTGCCAGAAAATATGGAAGGACTCAAGCATAAAAACAAAGCCAGTCCTGGCACCCTGGCTCATGCCTATAATCCTAGCACTTTGGGAAGTCAAGGCAAGAGGATCACCTGAGGCCAGGAGTTCAAAACCAGCCTGGGCAATAGTGAGACCCCATCACTAGAAAAAAAAATTAGCCAGGTATGATGGTGTATGCCTATAGTTCCAGCTACTCAGGAGGCTGAGGCAGGAGGATTGCTTGAGCCCAGGAGTTTGAGGTTGCAGTAAGCAATGATCCTGCCACTGCACCCTAGCTATGGGGACAGAGTGAGACCCTGTCTCAAAAAACAAACAGAAACCTAAGAACAAAAGTCATAATGATAAGGGTATGTCAAATGGACATAGGAGCCAAGTGAAACTGTTCTCTGTGGCCAAAGCTGGAACAATTTGACCAAAACATAAAGTATTAGATTACAGAAGTATAGATTAAAGAAGTCTATATTATAGATCTATAATCTACAGATGATAGAAGTTTTAGAGTATAAATCAAAGTATAAAATAAACATCCATGAGTTCATATCAATATAAGTGAATTGTCAAATACATAAACAAATGAAAAATAGACAAATCTCCTTCCAGAAGAATTCTGAATAATTTATGTAGATACTTTGCCCTTAAGGAGGTAGAGCATAACTCTCCACTCCTTAAGTGTGAGCTGTGCATAGTGACTTCTTTCTAGAATATAGTGTGGAAAGAAAGAGGGGTGGGGAGAATAACTTTACAGTGGAGAAACCTGGCAAACACTACCTCTGCCAAGTCATCAAGGTCAATATCAACGGTGATATCTGTGTTGATAGCACGTTGCCCTTGATATGTTGTAGTAAAGATGGTCCTTTAGCTCTGTGATCTTCCTCAAACAAACACCTAACCCCTATCTGATTATGAGAAAAACATTGGACAAATTCTGACTGAGAGTTTCTACAAAGTACCTGCCCAATACTGCTCATAACTGTCAAGGTCATCAAAAACAAAGGAAATCTGAGAAACTGTCACAGCCAGAGGAGCCTAAGGAGACATGACAAGTAAATGTAACATGGTGTCCTGGATGGGATCCTGGAACAGAAAGAGGACATTCAGTAAAAACTAAGGGGATCTGGATAAAGTATGAAGTTTAGTTAATGTATTGATACTGGGTCTTTAACTGTGATAAATGAACCATGCTAATAGAAGATGTTAATAATATGGGAAACTGGTTGCAGAGTATATGAGAACTCTCTTGTACTATTCTTATAATTTTTCTGTAAATCTAAAACTATTCTAAAAAATAAAGTTTATTTAAAAACTGATGCTTTTTATTTTTTTGAGACAGAGTCTAGCTCTGTCACTCCTGGTAGAGTGCAGTGGTGTCATCATAGCTCACAGCAACCTCAAACTCTTGGGCTCAAGTGATCCTCCTGCCTCAGCCTCCCAAGTAGCTGAGACTGCAGCCACACACAACGACGCCCAGCTAATTTTTCTATTTTTAGTAGAGACAGGGTCTTGCTGTTTCTTAGGCTGATCTTAAACTCCTGAGCTCAAGTGACCCTCCCTTCTTGGCCTCCCAGAGTGCTAGGATTACAGGTGTGAGCCACTGTGCCTGGCCTGCTTTTCATTTTTAATCTAGGATCCTTAGTTGTGCTATATCTGTGATCACTGAGCTCACCATATTGTCAAAAAAGGAAGTTGGAACCAGTATTGTTTTAGAGAATTTTCTAGTCGGAAGAATGGAAAGGTAAGATGCATTTACACTGGTTTATGTCTGTGCTTACATTTACTTTTTGTTTTAAAATTAGCTTTATTAAAATCTTTGCACGCATTTTAAGGGACTTTCCGTAAAGATATAAAGGACTTTTGGTTTATCATGACTCTTTGTGCTCCTCCTCAGGTAATTTTCATGAATGAATAGTTGTTTAATAAGAAAAATATTTGTCTCCTTGTAACATCAAACATTAGAGCCATACTCAAACGAAAATCTTCATGCATTTACCATCATTCACCGAGATAGTCCCTCACTAAGTTTCAACCTTGGAAATGCTATTCTGCTTCTCAGTTCTGTATTTAATCTCTCATTTTTACAGAACCCTTCTAAGTATATCTTGTTTATTAAGCTTCAGGAATCCATGCAAAAATCTGCTCATAAGGAATTATGGGATAGCAGGTGAATAAAAGTAGACGCAACTTCAGATCAAGGCTGTATAATTGGCATTTGCATTTGCTCCTGAGGTTTATCCTGTGAACTCACCTTGCTCTGTGGAACGGGAGGAACACTGGAAAGGGACGGAGAAGTGCTGGATTCTGGGCCTGGAGCCAGTGTTTATTAGGCATGTGACCTTCGGCCAGCTTTTTAAACCTTCTGAGCCTGATTCCTTATCTGCCAGATGAGCTAATAATACTTACATTGAGGGGTCATTATGAATATCAAAGGAGGTGGGTGATCCATGGGAAAGGTTTTAGTGAACTGTGGAGTCATCATATAGATGCTGTTTGCTATTATTTCCCCATTGTCAGCCCCATTTTATTTTTGTGGCAAATACGGAAAAAGCCTTCATTGTTATAGCACCAAACTTATGAAATGCACATTTCCTGTCTTGTAGGAGTTTACTTTCATTTTTTTTTTCTTTTTTTGCCTAGCTGCTTAAATCAGAATGTGGGAATTGACTTTCTAATGGTCTCAGTTGGACAACTGTTGAACTGCATTGAAATGTCTTGGATTTAAATGTGTCCTTGG
This sequence comes from Mirza zaza, assembly GCA_008750895.1. Lineage (NCBI taxonomy): Eukaryota > Metazoa > Chordata > Mammalia > Primates > Cheirogaleidae > Mirza > Mirza zaza. The sequence continues at coordinate 66,888 of VSMD01082227.1, forward strand.
GACTCCCTTAATGAAGGGATTAGGATGCCTGGGCAGTGAGGTGGGTGTGGCTGGGGTTTGGAAGGGACATTTGGTTTTCAGTTCTGATCTGAAAGAGAAAGAAAAGACTCAACTTGGGGGGTAAGGAGGGGATGAGTTGATCTCACAGAAGCAGAGTGGGTAGAATGCTGGTTAGCAGGGCTGGCTGGGAAAGGTGGGTGATTGGGGAGATGTTGCTCAAAGGGTGGGTACAAAATTTTAGTTAGGAAGAATAAGTTCAAGTGATCTATCGCACAGCATGGTGATGATAGTTAATAATAATGTGTCATATTGGTGAAAATTGCTAGCTGGGCCTGGTGGCATGTGCCTGTAGTCCCAGCTATTTCAGAGGCTGAGGCAGGAGGATCACCTGAGCCCAGGAGTTGGACTGCAGTGGGCTATGATGATCGCACCTGTGAATAGCCACTGCACTCCAGCCTGGGGAACATAGCGAGACCTGCAAACTATAAAAAAGAAAAAAAAAAAAGAGGAAGAAGAAAGAAAATTGCTAAGAGAGTAGATTTTAAGTGTTCTTGATTTAAAGTGTGAGCTAATTAATGCATATGTTAATTAGCTCAAGTGAGCCATTCCACAGTGTATACATATTTTAAAACAATGTATTCTTCATTCAACTGAAGAGTGGGGGAAAATGTGAAATTTAATTTACCCGTATTTATTCTTCAGAAGGAGCCCAGTAGCTGGAAGCGAACAACACATGGTGCGTGGGCTCCACTGTCCTTACAGACCTACGGCGTCCTGAGGAGGCACAAAGTGTCCATAGTTTAAAGCCCGGATTCCCAAACAGCGATCACCATCAGAGACACCTGGGCGGCTTTTAGACACACGGATTACTGGGCTCTGTGAGCTCTCTGAGTCAGAATTTCCTAAGAATTCCGAGACTGAGTCTTAGGGAATCTAAAGAATTAATCTCCCCCGAGGAGCAACCTGGGGTATGCTCTTCCTTTACGAGGAAGTGTGGTTTTCTGGGGCATAGGTACCTGCGTGCTGTGTGAAGGCTTGTCTGAGCATTTACTCCTTTGGGGACTTGTTCTAAATTTTTGTGCACTTGGGAATTTTGTGTCTCCCATGGTGACCAGGCAGCCTGCTATTTCCAAGGCCGAGGCAGCTTTTGTGTGTGTGGGTATGAGTTTTGTTACCTGCCATTCTTAGCTGCTGTTTCTCGTTCCTACAACAACTGAGGCATCTCTGAGCACCTTCTCATCCTTCTTACTAGGTGCCCTTCTAGTTTACAAGATTAGTTGTGGCTAAGACAGTGTTTCAATTTTACTTTCAAATGTAGATAGAAAACCTGTGCTCCCTTACACTTCTTCCTTTCTTGACCTGACCAACAGACATCATTTTTTTCTACTTATTCTTTCATGTTAATGAATCCAGTGGCCGACCACTTGGTGACGTGATTGATTCTCTTTTCCTCTGTCTTTTCCTTGTTGAAAATAGAGATAGCTGAATCTCTTCTTATTTTGTAAATCATTTTAAATTGGTAGATTTGCAATTAGAAATTATTTTCAGAGGGGATGTGGGAAAAACAAAGTAAACTCTATCAAAACACAGCAGAGTTTCATAGTTTAATAGTGAACACTCCCCATTAAGTGCATATGGAGAGGCCATTTAGATGCTTGCATAAGATGTGTTATACGTATTTTGTTATGGAATTTTAAGAATCATCCTAACAATAATCTCATTCCTTTTCTCATTCTACAGATGGGACCTAGACTCACTGAGATTAGATCACTTGCCCAAGGACACCCAGCTAGTTAGTGGCAGGACTGGTTGTCTGACACCATAGTCTGTGTTCTTTCCAGTATGACATGCTTGCTACCTTACTCACATCTTCAGAATTAATAAAATGTGGTCATATTAAGAAGGCTAGACATCTGAATTAGGTTAGTGCAAGGAGTTGTCTGTTGGTCAGTGTTTAAACATTCCAGGCAGTTTAGGAATCCTCTTGTCATGTTCTTGGAAGGGCTTTATATTAATAGCTGAATGAGCAAGTTGTGGTAGTCAAAGATATTTTAAGGAATAAACATAGACAATTATTTTTATCCCAAAGATGTTTAAATTTGCAATAAATATTTCCAGCCTACTTGGTAAACAGTTTTATGACTGTATTTACAAGCTGTAGGTTTTGCTTAAAGCTGAACAGGTCAAGATGCCAATGGCTTATGCTTTGCTCTCTCCATGTTGGAGGGAGGAACCTGTTCCATTAACTAGAACCGATCCCTGGGTCTGATCCAAGCCTCTGTGGTTTTTCTTCTGAATTTCTGGTTAGTTCATTTACTTTCAGAGGTAGATGTTTTCTTTCTCATGTGGTTCTCTTAACTCCCAAACCCAGATAAGAGAGTAGATTTTAAATGTTCTCACCATGATAAGGTGTGAGTTAATGCATGTGTTAATTAGCTTGATGGAGCCATTCCACAATGTATACATATTTTAAAATAGTGTATTCTTCATGCAACTGAAGAGTGGGTGAAAATGTGAAAATTAATTTATTCATATTTATTCTTCAGAAGGAGCCCAGTAGATGGAAGTGAACAAATGGGTGGGGCTCTTTACCTCTTTACCTTGTCCAAGGTGTGCCATTGATAGAATATTCCTATTTCTTCAAACGTTGTCCCAGGGGTTTGCCCCAAAGTGACAGCATTTCAGGCTGGCCTCACTGGGAGCCCTCCAAATCCAGAGACCCACTAGCCAGTCAGGAAGGTACTTTCGGGTAAACTTGCTTCAAGGCAACAAGTTCTTCTGCATTCCATACAGGATCTCACTCTGACATCTCTTGCCATTTCTTGTTGCCTCACGCTGGGCTGCAGGAAGGGTGACGACACTCAGGGCATATGGGTTTTTAAGTGCTTGGACCTGGAGAGTGGAGAGAGGGGACCTGGCAGTGGTTATTCCAGAAGCGTGTTGAAGATGGCATGCATAAGCAGTTGAAGACATAGCCCCCTCATCCTTCCTCTCCTTGTCTTCACTCATTGCATACAAGCAAGACTGTGCTTTCAGCAAAATTCAGCTTTCCCATTTCCTTCCTCCCAAATAGTTTATTGATGCGAGGCAGCACATCAGATAGAATTGATATTAACTTCCTGTGAGGCCCTGGGCAAGTTACCAAAACTCTCTGAGTTTTAGTCTTTTGTGCGGTAAGTGGAGAAAGTAATACCTGCCTTGTAGCTTTTATTGTTAAGAGTATGGAATGCTTAGACTCAGACTCTAGAGAATAAAATAAAGTTTTATTGTCATGTGTTGGACACTGTCCTAGGTGCTAGTCTTACTGTATTAGTCAGGTTCTCCAGAGGAAACAGAGGTAGCAGGGTACATGTGTATGGGGGGCAGGAGAGAAAGATTTATTTTAAGGAATTGGCTCACGTGGTTGAAGGCTTGGCAAGTCTAAAATCTGCATGGTAGTTAGCAGGCCAAAGACCCAGGGAAGAGTTGCCATTCAAGTTCAAAGATGGTCTACTGGCAGAATTCTCTCTTCTTCGAGGGAGGTCAGTCTTTTTCTATTAAGGCCTTCGACTGATTGGATGAGGCCCACCTACATTATGCTTTACTTAAAGTTCTCTAATTTAAATATTTATTTAATATTTAAATACCTTGGCCTAGCTAAGTTAGCACATAACAGTAACCATTATACCTACAAAGGTGAATAAAACTTGTTCCCTGCCTTCAGAGAACTCTTAGCTAGAATACACACACAGACACACCACACAGAGCAATTAAAATGTTAGATACATATTGGTAGTAGGGTGTGGCAGACACCTAGCTCAGCGTGTGTGTATGTGTGTGTGTGTGTGTGTATGTGTTTGTGTGCTCGCGCGTGCTCAGGGGCAGGAGTAGGAGGGTGAGGATGAGGGGAAGGTGTCCAGGAAGGGGTAGGTAGGTGGTGGTGGTGGGGGGAAAGGGTTGATGGCAGGGGTCCATTCTGTAGGGAATAGAGATGACCCAAGGGGTTTAAGCCTAAGAGAAGCATGACTGGATTTGTGTTCATTTTTAGGTGGAAGATGGTTTGGAGAGGTGCCGACTAGCTGCTCACCACAAAATCTGGGGAGTCTTGCAGGCACGCAGGGGCTAGTCATCCTTCCGGGGATTGAGGCCCAGTCCTCAACCTTGGCTTAGTGACCAGAGTCCCCTCTCTGAGGGTCATTGCCCTTCCTTTTCCTGCCTGTCTGCTAGTGTTGGCTTCTACACTAGATTATCACTGACTGTTCTCTGTCCACTTGTTGTGACGGGAACTCACCTTAGACAGTGTCCCATCCTCCTCTTCTACCCCCAGTCCCATCTGCACAAGGATCAGAGATGCTGGACTTCCACGTCAGCACCAGCACCTACCTGGATGGTTCCCTGACGTGCTGTCCTCTCACAGGTGGGCTCCATGTGAGTGTCTGCCTCTTCCTGCCCCTCTAGCTGTGAGTTACTGGCCAAAAACCCCATGCATCCCTAAAATACTGTTACATTTAAATGGGAGAGATATTAATGATATTTTGAAGCTGGGCGATGGCCCTTTTGGGTAGGGTTGACAGCAATACTTTAGTGAAGTTACAACTGTTCAAGGCACCCTCCTTAGCTTTGCTAATTAGTCTGATTTTTGTTGCTGGACTTGCACTTGGCAGAGCTCAGGGATGGATACCTGTGACTTATACAACTGCTTAGCAGGATGACAGTGCTGCCGTTGGAAAGCCATTGCATTTATATCCCTTTTAGGAGATTTTCCCGGCAAGTTCAAAGTGTAATCAGGAGCAAAGTGTAGCCAGGTGGGTGTTACCGTCACTGTGATTGAGCCAAGCTGGTCAGATGGCCCCAGGTGCCTTGTATGGCTGTATCTACCGCAGCTCATTGTGGCACCCGTTCACCTGTGGGATGATGGGAACATCCTCACATAGTCTTAGTGAATTTTTTTATTTTAGTAGAGTCCTTGCAGACTTCTCCCTTGTGTAAACGCATTTTCTTTCCCAGGAAAATCCATCCATGGATTAGGTTACAGTTCATTTTAGTTACTTTCCAGCTTGGAGGACAGGGTGGCCTGCCAGGTACTTCGAGTGAGAGAGTAGCAGAGGGGTGCAGAGGACAGAGTGCTCTTTGGCTATAGCCTAGCCTCTTCAGAGAGGAGAGGGAGCTCAGACTGGGGAGCTTCAGTGTCCGAAGAGCACTATGTATTAATTTGTTCCTTTTATCTTTTTATTTTTTATAAATTTATTTATTTATTTATTTTAGATAAAGAGTCTTGCTCTGTCACTCAGGCTGGAGTGCAGTGGCATGATCCAGTTCACTCTCACCTCAAACTTCTGGGCTTAAGAGATCCTCTTGCCTTAGCCTCCCAGTTGGGACTGCAGGCATGCACCAACATGCCTGGCTAATTTTTTTTTTTTTTAGTTTTGTAGAGACAGGGTCTTGCTGTGTTGCTCAGGCTGGTCTTGGATTCCCATCCTCAAGTGATCTTCATACCTTGGTCTCCCAAAGTGCTGGCATTACAGGTGTGAGCCACCACGCCCAACCAAATTATTTTTTTTTTTATTTCAGTAGATTTAGGAATTAACTTATTCTTTTTATACATGCAATGCCAGTCCTTTCCATTGTGTTTTCTGAAATTTTCTCCATCAGTGAAAAATTGTGTCATTTCCCATAGTTAGAATAAACGTTGATGTTTGAGTGTTCCATTTTTAGCCCGTCCTAGGGGTTGCTGGTCAGTGGGGAAACACACACAGGTCTCAGCTAGGTTCCAGGTGCCAGCTTCGATTTGGGGAAAGCCGAAATGGAGATGCCAGTATGGACCTGGGCTAATGTAGGAACTGAGCTGGAATTGAGGTGATTTATCCCAGGGTAGGTGGAACAGCTAGATGATGGTGCAGTGGGGGCTTGACTCACTGGGCAGGAGGAGGGGTCACTGGGCAGTCAGCTCAGGGGAGAGGTCAGAGACCGGACCCTCAACACATTGCTCCCCTCCCTCAGGCAGACTGAGTGAGAGAGTGGAGGAGAGAGGTTTCTTCCCAGTGTTCTAGAAATGAGAGGTTCTCGATTATGTATGGATCCAGGAGGAAAGATTAATAGCCTGTTAGATGTTGCTATGGTCTGAATGTTTGTGTCCCTCCAAAATTCATACGTTGAAACCTAATCCCCAATGCAGTAGTATTAAGAGGTGGGAATGGGATGGGATTTCTGGGCTTATAAAAGAGACCTGAGGGAGCTTGTTTGGCCCTCTGCCATGTAAAGACACATAGAACATGCCATTTATGAGGAATGGGCCCTCACCAGACACCAAATGTGCTTGATCTTGGACTTCCAAGCCTCCTGATCTGTAAGCAATGAATTTCTGTTTTTTGTAAATTACCTGATCTAAGGTATTTTGTTGTAGCAGCCTGAATGGACTAAGGGAGATGTCAAGTACTTTCTGTGTATTACTCACATTCTCCTAACAACCCTGCAAGTAGCCATTATACTCCCATTTTATGACCAGGGAATTTGAGCAATTTGCCCAGGGTAACCTGGACATTATGTCACAGGTCACCCTGTGGTCTTTGTAAGGTGAGCAGGGACTTAAACCTCAATCCTCCCGACGCCAAAGTCAACGCCGTCCTGTTGCATCATGTTGTCTATGAGAAATTATGTGTGCTGGAATCCTTTCCTTGAATTTGCTATAGATATGCAGTAATCTTGCAGTAATCTGAGGCACTAAATTGTAAACATACATACCCGTGCCCTTGCATAGTGCTCTATTTTGGGAAACATCGTTTCCACCTAGAACGAGCCTTTCCTTGTCGGGTGGTCGCCGTGCAGACGTGGGACTTGCCCTCCGGATGTATGTCCCCCACGTGTGAGCACTGAGGATGCCTTGAGTGTCCGTGGTCTGCTGTGCTTGTTTTACTCCTTTCTCTGGAAGACGGACACCAAGGCTTCGCCATTTTTGTAAGCACAGCACTATGTAGCACGATCCTGAACTCGGGGAGAGGCTCTCTGGGACTATTTATTTAATCCAGTAAATCTGGGACTCCTTCCATCCACTTCAGAGTTCAAGGAAGAGAAAAACAGATGGGCGGAAAGGCCAGCAGGAGAAAATAGAATGAAGTGGGGGCGGGGGGCAGAGAAGAAGGCAGAAGGGAGATGGTAATAGGAGAAGAAAGAAATCTAAGAAAGCAGGAGGAAAGAGAGGTCTCACACTGGACAGTCAAGTGCTAGGATGTGGCTTCCTGTAGCTGCAGTGCTTCCATCTCTTTGGGGGGCTCTGACCACCTAGAGGTGGCCTGGACTTCCTTGTCTTAGGGTGGCCAGATGTGGCCGCTGTGGCCAGATTGTCCTTCATAATTCATCTCTCCCCACTGCAGCCAACACGACGGGAAATGCCCTCAACAGGCAACTTGGGCAGCTGAGAAGTAGGCAAGATGAAATCATCCGGTTTCTGTTTTTAACTTGCTGTTAGCACTGCCTAAAACTGATTGGTTCAAGGTCATCATTCGCTGGTATTTCTATTTTAATTATATGTTTCATTAAACTCAGCTTGAGCTAAATCAAACTGGTTTCTGGTTATTTCACTTTCTTTAATTCTCAAATTTTGAGTTCTAATTAAGCCTTTCTATACCTCCAATTTGAAAACATTTTGCAAGTTTACACGAGAGATGCCATTCGTTAAATGAAAGTTTTCATTACATTCACTTGCCTGTGGATAACTTATATGTTTCTGAATTAAGAAAATGAAAAGTTACAGGCAGTTGGTATTTGGTAAGTGTGATAAAGAGAGAGTTGGTGACCTATTTCAAGGCCAGAAAACCTATTTAAAAGTCTAGCAGTTTACATGACATTAAGGGCAGTTCAAAGTGGAATTCCGTTGGCAGGTTCATTAAATGTCTGTGAGTCTTGAGCTTAGTTAACCCAGAATCAGAGCGGCTGATCCTGGGAGGGTCTGAGCATGGGAGGTGAGTGGTCTAGAGCCGTGGTGTTGATTTGTGTAAGAAAGAGGTTGGCGAGCTGTGAAAGTCCATGCTGGCAGGTCCTCTGGAGGTGACAGGGTGAGGCAAGGGTGGAAAAGGGCAAAGAATAAGGGCAAGGATGAGTGGGAATGGTTGGAAAAAGGAAGGAAGGGGAAATTAGGGCAAGTTGCGGGGTTTGTTGCAAAGAGCCCGTGGAAGTTTCTTCTCCATGCAATTCGATGATCAGTAAAGTGAGCTTCCTCTCTTGAGCGAAGATCCAGTCTAGTAATGGAGATGACATGTACACAGATACTCATGGTGCGAGACCGGAAGTCAGGAGTGCAAGAGGCGGGCATAAGCAGATTGCAGTAGCCATGGAAAGGAGGGAAGGATTCTGTGCTTGCCTCTCCCAATCCTTGGAGGGAAGTTTCTGCTGTTTGATCCTAACCGTGGCGAGTCCCTGATACCTACCTGGCACCCTGTGTGTGTTTGGGTGAGCGAAACTTGGAGGAAGGAATGTTTGGTGAGGTAGCCTTGCCCCTGTTATATTGGGTGCCCCAATGTATTTATTGCACGTGCTGTCTGTGCAGTCGTCAGTGACTTTGTATGAAGTGAACCACTTAATCGCTAGCAGTAAACCTGCTCCCTTAGACAAAGCGACTTTATCCTGGCCAAAGTATTAAAAACCTAAGAATTTCTGACTCCAGGTGTACTTGAGGCGTACTTGGAAGGACCATCACATTTAGAACATCTATTAATTTAAAAATATTTACTTAAGAGAATTCTGCGATACTTTTCTAACACTGGTATGTTTCTGTGGCATTAGCCATTTGGTGAGGATTGCAACGATGCAGATGGGATCTTCATTGTAGTAGGTGGATACGCTTAGCTTTTTCTGGGAAGGGAAGTGGTGTCACATGGGCAGCTTAGAGGGTCATTCATTGGGTAAACTTGTAGTGACTTTCCTGTCCTGTTTCATTATCTGGGTGCCTCTCTGCCCAACCCTGACCTCCTTCCCCCGTATAACTTATATCCGTGGGAACTAACTAGTAGCAGCAGGCATGCTGCCTATACTGTGGAGTGGGCCCACTGAAATGTTAACCAGAAATAGAAAAACCACCGTAGGAGACAGTTACATCTTGGCTTAGTGGGTTCGAAGTGAAGAGTTTTTTTTTTTTTTAAAGTTTACACCACTGAAAAAATGAATTGTATGTTCTATAGGAGTAAGGGGTTTATATTTAAAACCTAAGTACTTTTCCCTCCACTTGGGGACAGAGTAGCTTTAATGTTAGAGTGGAGCATTCGAGAAGCATTTAGGCAACTGCAGGATGTGAGTCTTGCCAGTGACGACCCTCAATGCCAGCGAACCTGCCCAGCTGTCGTCCACTCTGCCATCAGGGACAGCGGGAAACTGGCATCAGTGTAAAGGAAGGAGGGAGTGAGGCGGTAGGGGTGAGGGCACCCAGGCCCAGCTCTGGGGGAAGCAACAAATGTGAGAAAAGTGAGACAACAAAAAAGAGAAAAGTGTCAGAGAAAGCAGACAGTTTAGGACAGGGGTCCTCAAACTTTTTAAACAGGGGGCCTGTACACTGTCCCTCAGACCGTTGGAGAGTGCGCACTGTGGGCCCGGGACGAGTCGGCTGCTAAGCAGGACAGGCAAAAACACCCGGAGGGCCGGATAAATGTGCTAGGTGTAGTTTGAGGACGCCTGGTTTAGGATGATGTCTCAGAGACACTTGCCAAGTGAGAAACCAAAATGCTGTGCTTCACTTTATGGTCTGTATCTGAATAACTGGGTGGATTTTAAAATAGACTGTTTGTTATCACAGCATCCATCCCCAAGGTGAGTCTGAATCCTTCTGTTTGCTGCTTAAGATAATGATGATGGGAAAATGTAACTTCCTGAAGATCAAAGGCAGAGCCACTGGCAAAGAAAGGGTGACTAAGTACCAGCCTACTTTCAATTGTTGAAACACTACCTGGCAGGGGCATTAGTACAGTTTTCTGTAGGGTAGTGACTGCGGGCAGGTAATTCTTTTTTTAAAAAAAATTTTGACTCTTTATTTATTTTTAAATTTCAGAATATTATGGTGGTCCACAAACATTTTGGTTACATGTAATGCATTTGCCTCGCCCAAGCCAGAGCTATAAGCATGCCCATCCCCCTTCCAGTGCTCTCCACACCCATTAGTTGTGAGTTTACCCATCCCCCCCAACCCGATGAATATTACTTACGTGTGAGCCACCTAAGTGTTGATCCGTTAGTACCAATTTGATGGCGAGTACATGTGGTGCTTGTTTTTCCACTCTTGTGATACTTCACTTGGAAGGATGGGCTCCAGCTCCATCCAGAATAGTATAAGAGGTGCTAGTTTATTATTGCTTTCTGTGGTTGAGTAGTACTCCATGGTATGCATGTACCACATTTTATTAATCCACTCATGTATTGATGGGCACTTGGGTTGTTTCCACATCTTTGCAATTGTGATTTTTTTTTATTTTTTTGAGACAGAGTCTTGCTTTGTTGCCCAGGCTAGAGTGAGTGCCATGGCGTCAGCCTAGCTCACAGCAACCTCAAACTCCTGGGCTCAAGCGATCCTACTGCCTCAGCCTCCCAAGTAGCTGGACTACAGGCATGTGCCACCATGCCCAGCTAATTTTTTCTATATATATTAGTTGGCCAATTAATTTCTTTCTATTTATAGTGGAGATGGGGTCTTGCTCTTTCTCAGGCTGGTTTCGAACTCCTGACCTCAAGCAATCCACCCGCCTCGGCCTCCCAGAGTGCAATTGTGAATTGTGCTGTCTGGGCAGGTAATAATTCTTGATGGTAGATTAGATGTTAAAAATTTGGGAATGTTTCTAATATTGTATGAAGTAGCTTTATAAACTTGTCAAATTATGCCTGTCAGTGTAACTAACAATCATGAAGCCAGATCTCTTTATCATCTTTGAATTGAGATAGAAAGTGATAGCAAATGCCATCGTCTCCCCTGGGTCTTATGTGGGCACCATTGAAAGCCTCAGCTTTTAAAAAATTAGCTATTTCTGAACTGAAAAAATCATCACTGGCCGGGTGCATGGCTCACTTCTGTAATCCTAGAACTCTGGGAGGCCAAGGTGGGCAGATTGTTTGAGCTTAGGAGTTCCAGACCAGTCTGAGCAAGCGTGAGACCCGGTCCTCTACCAAAAAAAAAAAAATTAGCCGGGCATGGTGGCGCATGCCTGTAGTCCCAGCTACTTGGGAGGCTGCTTGAACCCAGGAGTTCGAGGTTGCTGTGAGCTAGGCTGATGCCACAGCACTCTAGCCAGGGCAACAGAGTGAGACTCTGTCTCAAAAAAAAAAAAAGAAAGAAAGAAAAAATCATCATTATCCTAACAAACACTTAGAGAGTCCTTTGCCAGCACTATTATAAATATTAATATTTTGTAAATTCATACAAAATTTTATATTTTCAACCCTCACAATTAGCTGATGGGCTAGGGCAGGCATTATGTCTGTTTTGTAGACAAAGAAGGTAAGTAGTGGGTAGGCTTCAGATTTGGATCCAGGCAGGCTCCAGATTCTGCGCTTGTAGACATGACACTCACTGTGTTGTATTAACCCTAAAACAGAAACAAAAACAAAAACACACACCCTCAGAATCAAGCTCTGAATAGCTCTTTGCAGACAACCGTTAACAATCTGTGGGGCTATACGACTTATGTTGCAGTTGTATGTATGAGGTCTGTCTGGAAAGTATCCAGCCATTGTTAATATAACGAGAACAGTTTGCGCGACATTAACGTAACCCGGCAGCCAAGGTGAGTGGACCGGAATGTGCATGTGTGAACAGGGACGCCGCCACTGGACTGGTCAGTGGGGTGGTGGACGCTGCCGAATGAGCACGTGCACTGTGTGGCCGTGGCATTCAAAGTGAGCAAGCAGAACAACAAATCTGCATCAAATTTTGCGTTAAGCTTGAACAGTCCTCTGGGGAAACCATGCGGGTGATTCAGAAGGCTTTCGGGAAGGATGCGATGAGTGCAGCGAAAATAAAAGTGTGGCACAAACGCTTCAAAGATGGTTGAGAATCTGTTGAAAGTGATCACACGCTCTGGAAAGCCAGCAACAAGCAGAACACCTGAGAACGCTGAGCATGTACAGGTTAGGTTAAAAGATGCTGGGAGAAATGTGCGAGGTCCCCAGGTGCCTACTTTGAAGGGGACAGAGGCGTCATTGTCCTGTGTACAGTGTTTCTTGTATCTTTTTCAATAAATGATTCTCTTTTTCCTCTTAACATGGGTGGATACTTTCTGGACAGACCTGTATCTTTGTCAGTAGGTGATGTTGTTTCTTCCATTTCTCTTGAAGGGGAAAAACACAGATCTCATTCAAGATCCTAAGCTTAAAATACTCCATTTGAGAGAAGCAATATCTGTGTCAAAGGCAGTTTCCCTGCTGGAGCCTTTCTCATTGTATTATCTTTACTAGTTAAAAAAAAAAATTTTTTTTTGTTGGCTCTTAAAGGAGACCAGCTCTTAGGAGAGAATGAATTTTGATGAGTCTATTTTCCCTACTTGCATGCAGAAGTCTTCATTCTAGGTTCAGAGCTTACCAGACGGTGGCTTTTCTGCAAACTCTCTTATTAAATGGTGTATCCAGGGTGAATTAATTTGCCTCTCCTAGATATTACCTTTTCACTTCTGACACGTACCCATAATGGTAGGCATGAAAATAGAAATTAAAGGAATTTAAAAAATAGTAACTAACCTTTTGCTTTGAAATATATTCTTCCAAATTGGTTACTTGATATAATTTCTATTTAGTGTGGATCCCACGAGTGGACCTGGTTTCAAGTTACAGTCATGTGCCGCATAACAATGTTTTGGTCAGCGACAGACTGTGTATACACTGGTAGGCCCATTAGATTGTAATGGAGCTGAAAAATTCTATTGCCTAGTGATGTCGTAGCGCTAGGGCAGTGCATTCATTATATGTTCATGGTAATACTGGTGCAAACAGGCCTACTGTGCCACCAGTCTTATAAATGTGTACAATAATGTACTAGTCCTTCACATTCGTTCACCACTCACCCAGTGACTCAGAGGGACTTCCAGTCCTACAAGCTCCATTCATGGTAAGTCCCCTATACAGGTGTATCATTTTTTTATCTTTTATAGCATATGTTTAAAAAAAATATATCAATGTATGTTTTTAAATTATGGATGGGATCTTGCTATGTTGCCCAGGCTGGAGTGTAGTGGGTATTCACAGGCATGCTCCCATTACTGATCAGCATGGGAATTATGACCTGCTCCATTTCTGACCTGGGCTGGTTCACTCTTCCTTTGGCAACGTTGTGGTGCCCTGCTCCTGGGAGGTCACATACTGATGCTGAAGTCAGTACAGACACTTGATTGGCATAGTGCACTACAGCCCAGAACTCCTGGGTGCAAGTGATCCTCCTGAGTAGCTGGGACTACAGGCACGTGCCATTGCACCTGGCTTATACTGCATTTTGACTGTACCTTTTCTGTGTTTAGATATGTTTAGATGCAGAAATACTTACTGTTGTGTTCCAGTTGCCTACAGTATTCAGCACAGTACAGATTTGTAGCCTAGGAAGAACAGGCCGTATCATATAGCCTAGGTGTGTAGTTGGCTCTACTGTCTAGGTGTGCGTAAGTACACTGTATGATGTTCATACAATGACGAAATCACCTAACGATGCATTTCTCAGAACATAGCCCCATGATTAAGTGACACATGACTGTACTCTAGATTTTCTCAAGTTACAAGAAACAGCTCTTCATTTGTGAGCCCAGTTCACTCACCTCCACCCTGCCCCCAGCTGTTGCACACAGCAGATTAGCAGGCTGGGCACCTGATACTGTTTTCTCCACTCTTCTCCCTCAGATGTCTTCCTTTTGCCCTTTAGAGCATACAAAACAGACATTAACCATTTCATGAGGCTTAGTTTTCACTCTGAGCGAACAAGTGCAGCCTTACTCCCTGCAGGGTGGGCAGAGGGTCCCCTGGTATGCATTAAATTGTACTATAAATCTTAATGTTTGTACCCCCATAATATGCCGAAATTAAAAAAAAAATTGTATGTATACACACGCTTCCTCCTTGGACAGTGGTGAGTCCAGAGCGCACTGCAAGAACTGTGACTAGTACCATTACAGGTTTGTGTAGTGTTCTATCATTTTTAAGGTTTCTTCAGATCTTTTTATTTTATTTAAAACACGCAAACCTCTGCAGAAACCCTGACAGTTGTTATTATTACACTTCCATTTTTCATTTGAGTACACAGAGGCCCCAGGAGGTGGCTGGCCCAAGGCTACTGGGGCCATTCTGCAGCCTGGGGAGCTTGGCTCTCAGGAGGGGAGGGGTTGCTGGTTCATACTTTGTTCCTGTAGGACTGGTCCCTTGGGCATTGAGTAGAGGTAGGCAAAGTAGTGTGAGCATCGGGTTAGATTTGCCTTTGCTTTCCAACTCTAGAGAAAAAAGCAATGAAGCACTTTTCCAATCAGTAAAGCAGAACGCCTGGGTACACTGTTGCCTTCACTCCTTTAGCATGTGACTTACTGTAAAGCGAAGGGAGAGGGACTAGTTGGGGGCTTTCTTTGGAGCTACCAGATGGGGTGCCATTGAGTGGTACCTATTGTGGCCATCTTAGTGTGGACTCCCCCTTTCTTTCCTGGATTTCCTTCAGCTTTCCCATTCATTCATCCATTTATGCCTTTTCCCATTCATTCATTCTACAGAGGTTAAATACTTATTATGTGCCAGGCACTGTGCTAGGGATCCAAAGAGTAATAACCCACTTGGTTTCTGTCCATGAGACCCTCACATTCTATTAGAAACAAAATTAGACTTTGGAGTTTTTATTGCTTACACTGCGCTGTCAGTGCTAAGATCTCATCTGAATTTAATAACTGTCTTGTGAAGATGCAACTATTACCACCTCCTTTTTTCTTTCCCCTTCTTATTTATTTTCTTTCCCCAATATTTTTGTCTTTCCTCTTTCTTTGTACTTTGAACCCAGTATTCCTAAAAATATTTACCTACACTGCCGGGCTCTGTATGTAGTACTCAGATTTAAAAAGTTGTCTGGCTGGGCGTAGTGGCTCACGCCTATAATCCTAGCACTCTGGGAGGCCAAGTCGGGAGGATCACTTGAGCTCAGGAGTTTGAGACCAGCTCTGAGCAAGAGTGAAACCCTGTCTCTACTAAAAATAGAAAAAATTAGCCGGGCATGGTGGCGCATGCCTGTAGTTCCCGCTACTCAGGAGGCTGAGGCAGGAGGATGGCTTGAGCCCAGGAGTGTGAGGTTGCTGTGAGCTAGGCTGACACCATGGCTTGCTAGCATGGGCAACAGAACAAGACTGTCTCAATAAAATAAAATAAAAATAAAAAGATGTCTGATTTCTTGTCTGCCTCTTTTTAAGTAAAATACAATTTTACATCTCTTTTGTATCCTCCTATTCATGAATTGCCAAATGTATTTTGATTCTTGTTTGGGAAAAACTCAAACCGTGTTTTCCTCTGCTCTCACACTACCACCACAACAGTCAGCACAAAAGAAGACTCCTGTGACCAAGAGTGGCGATTACTCCCCACCAACAGTCAGTCCTGCAGCAGACATCAGCAGGGTATCTATCCTCAGTTTAAGTCCAGAACTACCTGGAGACAGCGTCAGATCCCACAGGTTGGGGGCTCAGTCCCCAAAACTGCTCCCCCTTCAGGCACCAGTCACAAGTCTGGACCTCCGGAACTTGTCACCAGCCAGCTTCAAGTTGTGGTTCCCATGATCCTCTCTTTGGGTTTGATTAATTTGCTGGAGCAGCTCACAGAATTTAAGGAAACACGTTTACTGGTTTGTGATAAGGGATGTCACAAAGGGTACAGATGAAGAGATATGTAGGGTGGGGTATGAGGGAAGGGGTGTAGAGCTGCCGGGCCCTTCCCTGGGTGCCACCCTACAGGGACATACAAGTGTTCTGCTGTCCGGAAGCCCTTGATACCCTGTCTTCTTGGGCCTTTGTGGATCTCATTGGATAGGCGTGGTTGACAACCGTGTAGAAATGTGACTGGACAAAAAGGAGATGATCTAAACCCAGCCAGGGACTGTCTGTCAAGAGTCTTTTTGGGCTGTCTGTGTAGCATTCCTTCCTCCAGAGTATGGGACAGGACCTTCACTGGATTGAGGGTCTTATGACCCACAGTCAGATTCGAGATCTGCCTTGGGCAGGTGAAAGGAGGGCAGAAGTTTAGGAGAGAGATTGTGTTTACTGTAACAAGGGCTGTGGGAGTTATGAGCCAGGAACCGTGGACAAAAAAACCTATATCTGCATATGCATCATAACACCACAACTCTGTGTCAGGTGTTTTCCCAAATGAGTCACTTAATCATTTCTGATGAAGTGTTTCTATTCAGTTGTGGTATCTTTTAAAAACCTGTTTTAATCTCTGATTATTTTATGGAATTTTGAAACTTAAATCCTAGATTAAGTTTTAGAAGTTTTTTCTTTTATGGAAGTTGAGGTTTAGAGAATACCAGACTACCAGTTTCTGTTTCTCAGAAGGCCACAAAGTTTCAATTTTGTGTGATATGGATGAGATCTCACCTTTTCTTTGCAGAGTTTATCCAGGGAAGCTGAATCGTGTTTGTACATTTCTGCCCTTTTTGTCTATTTTTCCTTGTACACTTTTGGGCCTTTTGTCATGGGAAACATTTATTACGTATACTATTGATGATCTATATGTATCAATGCTATACATGCATATATCCTTTTTACATTTATGTGTTTGCATGACTTTTCCTTGTAGTTCCCCTTGGGATTTTATTTATTTTTGGAATAAAAAGTTAGGCATACAGGGTATTTGCTGACTACACATTTGGGAAGGCAAAAAGGCTGACTTTATATTCTGTTTGGTTTTAAGAGCAAGAGTTGAGGAAGCAAGGCAATAGGCCCTCCTTTAATTTAGTAGGTACAGTATGAGGAACTTTGGCCATCCCTGGGAATCAGTGTCTTACAGCAGTTTATACCACAGCATACTTCTTATCTTTTCTTTTGTTTTTCTTCTTTAAGGATGTAAAAGGATTTTCTGCTGTCATGATACTCCTGGGGTTAGATGAATGGAGTTAACTATAATGTTTTCCATTTAACTTGGGAGTGAGGATTTGATTCAAAAGAGATCATCAGACTTGGTTTATATTCATTACATCCAGTAGTTGTACATGAAATAACTCTGATAATTAAAGGTGACACTTGTATCTTCAAGAGGAACACTTTTAATGAAGTCACCCACGGCTGCAAAACATTCTCTTCTTACACATCAGCCTTTCAGTAAAGGTTTTCCGAGTAAACGTCTTGTGAAGGGCTGAAACTGCATTTCCTACAGATTAAAGAGTAAGCACAGTTTTCAGAGCCCTTCCCCTAACATGCTGCCCAATCTCCTTTGCTCCTGAGCATACCCTTCATTTATTCATTCATTCATTCATTCACAATATTGAAACCCTAATATATGCCAGGCACTGTGCATATGTTGGGGACAAGGATAGGCATGGCTTCTGCCTTCTTGAAGCTTTTAGCCCAGGTAAAGAGATCATTACAATACAGTGTGAGAAATGTTGTGATTGCAGACGCTGAGGGTGTTCCCACCGCGCTGTAGCAGGTCACCTGTCTTGGACTTTGGCACAAGGGAGGGCTTCCTAAGCTGAGATCAGAGATCTGAAGGACTCAGGAGGAGGGGCAGGAGGATTGAGCAAAGTCAGAGGTGGGAGGTCAGTCAGGTGACTGTTGGAGTTTTCCAGGTGAAATGCATGGTAGACTGAATTAAGGTAGATGTAAGTGGATGGATTTAAGACAGACTTAGGAGGTAGAATCATCTGAGGAGCTTGATTCTCTTTAGGAAGGAGTGAGAGAAGGAAGTACTGTTTTCTGGTTTTTTGGCCTGAACAACGGGGTGGTTGAATGGCCCCACCCTTGGATAAGAGAACTGCAGGAGGAATAGGGGAGGAGGAAGACGGTGAGTTCTGGGTGGACATAGTGAAGTTTGGTTGTCTGTGGTCTCTCCAAATGAGGATTTCAGGCATTGGGTGTATGGTTCAGGTCTACTCTGTGTCTTTAGGAGAGACATCTGGCTGGAGATCAAAATTTGAAAGTCATCAGCTGATATGTGGATGCATGGGAAAGAGAGAGAGATCACCTTGGTATAAAACATGGATAAGCAGAGAGGCTGGCCTGGGATGGCCCATTGTGGCAGGGTTGGGCAGCAGGGAACAGCCCTCGAAAGAGAGGGATAAACAGTGATCAGAGAGCTAAGAGAAGACAACCGTGAGAATGTGGTGTCAGGGAGTTAAGAAGGAAGGGCAGAGAATAATGCTACCAAGGGCTCATGGCAGCCCAATACTGGGTATTGTTCATTGGCTTTAGCAGACAAGGACATAGTTGCTGACTTGGCCAGAACAGTTGTGGAACACTAGGAACATGTCACAATTTATGGCATGAGGGAGAGGTTAAAAATGGAGTATGATTTCAGAGATTCTTTGGGGTTAAATTTTTAAAATATAAATCTCTTCTCCTCCCTTTCTTTTATGACTCTGCAGAGAGATGGGTAGGTGGGAAAATTAATGGGCACCAAAAAAAACCTTGTTTGCCATTTACATTTTTTTAAAACCTGTAGTTGGTAACTTGTTTCCCACTTTTGAAAACTGTTGCCTAGTTTGCTGTTGAGTTGGTAAGTTTTTTTTCTTTTTAAATAAGGATGTGTAGTTACTTTGTTGGTCCACATCAGAGTTTCCTTGTGAATACACATACACATGTTTTGGAGCAGGTGATTATGTAATAGAGCTCAAAATAGTTTAGTTCCTAGAGACTAGGCAGAATCACAAATATTCCTGTTTTGTTAGTCCCACATTACACAACAGCCACCAAGCTTTGGGTCCCTCCACTCTTGGAGTTGTGACATTTGTGCTGTACCCCAGCTGGCCCCCACAAGAGCTCTGTTTTGTAAAAGCTAAAGGGCAATGTATTTTATTTTCAAATTAAAATTAATTTTGTTTTGAGACTTATGAGAGTTTCACAACACACTCTGAGATAATTGGTCACACCCTGGGGTGTTGCATAAGAAAATATAGCCCTGGTTCTGCATTTTCCATTGTCCCTAAAGATCTCACTCATAGAAGTGTATTAAATAGCAGTAGTACTATTATTGGTGATAGGAAAGTGTATATGGCTATGGAGGGCACTTTCTTTGGAGTGATAAAGTTTTTACCTAAGTCCATCAGGAAAGAAACTATTCAAGTCAGATTTTTTGTTTAGGAGACAATATAGGTTGTTGGGAAAAGACATGACTTGGGAGTCTGTTTTCCTCTCTCTTTTTAAATAACCTTATTTAACCTCTTGATTTTACCTGTTGGGAAAACCCTGATGATATTTGTAGTTACGGTCTCTTTAGTGATTAACCAAATACTGTGTGTGTGTGTGTGTGTGTGTGTGTGTGTGTGTGTGTGTGTAGAGAGGGAGGGAGGGGGAAGAAGGGGGAGGGAGGGGGAGAGAGATATTTTTCAGTAAGAAAGATGATACTATAGTAGCATTAGCATAATTGACCCCTGCTGGTTGGGCTTATATTTTTTGATTAATTTTACTATTAATATTTCAAATGTATATGTCTAAGAATTTTAAAATAATGAAATTAAACAGTGAGTAATGAATGTGTGGTCTCTTTAAAGCATAATTATAAACGCAGATCTCATTTGGGAAACAAAATGAGCTAATTGCACTTTTACATTTAGGACTCATCAGTTCCTTGACTATGTAGGAGCTTACTATGCATTTGGTAGGCCGTCACGAATTTGGGGGTGGTCTTTTCATCATCTATATACCTTCTACTGGAACATGTGCAGAGAAACTGGTAACTCTAATTAGTGGCTTTGAGCTTTTTTTTTCCTCCTCTCTACTGTGTTGGACAAACAGTTTGCTGGAACAAAAGAGATAATAATATCTAGCATGTACTGCACATTTAATGGTGTGACAGGTACCATGCTAATCACTTGACATGTATTAACTCATTTAATTCTATGAGAGTATGTTATTCCCATTTTATAGAAGAAGAATCGGAGACATAGGCTAACCAACTTGGCTAAAGTTGTACAACTAGGGGGTCAGGGTGGGATTCCATCTCAAGTGGTCTGATTTCATAGCTTGTGCTCTTAACTCTGTACCAAGTCTCAATTACTAATGATTAAAATCTGTGTGTTTAATATATCTGGATAACTTTCCCCTTTTACAGGAAATGCTTGAAAATGTTAGTTCAGCGGCTAATAAACTCATCGGCCAAGGCTGATAGTAAGCGAAAAGGTGCTCAACCAGTAGTAAGGAAAATGCAAATTAAAATTAATGTAGTACCAGCTTTTCACCATTTCATTGAAAAAATTTAAAAGATTTATAGCAGCGGCTCCCAACCTTTTTGGTACCAGGGACTGGTTTCACAGAAGACAGTTTTTCCACGTGATGGTGGGGGTTGGTCGGAGGGGCGGGGGATGGTTCAGGATGATTGAAGCACATTTCATATATTACATGTGCAGTCACTCCCCAGAGCTAGCGTCACCGCCTCAGCTCCACCTCAAATCATCAGGTGTTAGATTCTCATACGGAGCATGCAAACTAGATCCCTCGCATGTGCGGTTTACGGGTAGGGTTCCTGCTCCTATGAGAATCTAACGCTGCTGCTGATTGGACAGGAGGCGGAGCTCAGGCGGTGATGAGAGCGATGGGGAGCAGGTGCAAATATAGATGAAGCTTCCCTTGCTTGTCTGCCAGTCACCTCCCGCTGTATGCCAGGTTCCTAACAGGCCATGGACTGGAACAGGTCTGAGGTCCAGGGCTTGGGGACCAAGGATTTATAGCATCCACTGCTGGCAAGGGTGAGGAAAACTTATTCTTATATGTTACTGGTTGGAGTAAAAAATTGCTTCAACTTTTGGGGAATGAAATGTGGAAGTATTTAGTAAAATTTTAAATAAATATACCATTTGACCAAGCAAGGCATTTGTCTTACAGACATAAATTCACCAGTACATGAGGATGTACGTATGAGGATTTTTTTTTCTTTTTACAGTGCTGTTTGTAACAGCAAAAAACTGGAAACAACTTGGAAATTGTAGACTGGTTGAGTAAATTATGTCACATCCATAATACTGGAGTTTGGGCAACTAGTAAACAGCATTGTTTGCTTTCCCTCCTAGGTATGGAACCAATTTGGAAATAAGACCCAAGAGACAGAGGAAGATTAAAACATTATCTTTATTAATGATAAAGCTGATAGACCCCAATGAGTTCCTATCTCTTTACTCTTGAATGAGACTGACTGACCCATGCAGTTACTGGTGCTGCTGAGCAAACACCCCAAGACCCCTTGGGGGCAGGGCTACGCTATGAGACAGCCCTATGTAGGGAGCATGGAGCAGAGAATGCCCTTGTCTAAGGGCAGGTTGGCTCCCCAAAGGGGAAGTCCCCAGGTGCCTTTGCTGGGCCTGCTCAGTGCCTCTTCTGAGTTCAGTGGTCAAGTTAAGTCATTCCTCCTTCCCTAGGGAAGAGGGAGTGAGGGAGTCAGGGTGGAGAGAATGTGGAAATGTTCCTTCCATGTTTTTCTTTCATAAGTTAAGCCATCACAAGTCAGGGACTATCTAACATATATTCACCAAACTGCCTCTTACTTCCCGGTTAGCAATGTGATAATTTGAAGCTGTGGATTTCAGCCCTGGCTGCATATTAAAATCACCTGGAGAGGCCGGGCGTGATGGCTCACGCCTGTAATCCTAGCTCTCTGGGAGGCCAAGACTGGCGGATCGCTCAAGGTCAGGAGTTCGAAACCAGCCCGAGCAAGAGGGAGACACCCCCCCCCTCCATCTCCACTATAAATAGAAAGAAATTAACTGGCCAACTAATATATATAGAAAAAATTATCCGGGCATGGTGGCGCATGCCTGTAGTCCCAGCTACTCAGGAGGCTGAGGCAGAAGGATTGCTTGAGCCCAGGAGTTTGAGGTTGCTGTGAGCTAGGCTGACGCCACGGCACTCACTCTAGCCTGGGCAATAAAGCAAGACTGTCTCAAAAACAAACAAATAAATAAATCACCTGGAGAACTTAAATTTTTTTTTAAAGATGCCTGCCCGCTCAAACCCTCAAATTCTGACCTGGAAGGGGGCCCTGCCATCAGTCTTCTTTAATTTTAATTTTTTAAAATTAACTCCCTGGTTTATTCCAGTGTTCAGTGTTGAGAGTCATTGTCTTAGGGTGGCCCTGCTAGTTAGCTGCCTTTATATTAATAGTTTGTAGTTAACCTAATCCTCGTGGAGGTTTAGAGTTTACAAAGTACTTTCACATTCCATTAAGTGCCCACTACAGTCTTGTCAAGTAGATGTTTTCTCACATAACCTTGCAGGTGATGGTAGTCTCTTATTTGAGGTCACGTTTTACTATAGAACCAGACTGAGAGAAGGTGATGCCAGGCCCAGCTGGGTGGACATGGGTCACATGAAAAATGTCAGGTTTTGTGTGTGTGTGTGTATATATGTGTACAGACACTATATTAAATATATATTACATGTATATATTATATATACATTATATATTAAATTTATGTATATAGTATATATATTACATATTATATAAATATATGTATAATGTATGCATAATTTATATACATGATACACATACATGCTGTTGGTGGTGATATCTATATCTGTGCATAAAACTTGACAGGCTCTGGTCAAGGTTATAAAATTGCCCCAAATGTTCCACCTCCTCGTTCAATGGTGTTCCCTTCTTTAGTGTGCGCCCCTCACTCCCTCTGAAGACCCAAGGTTCTTTGCTCTGGCTCTTAGTCCTAGATGGGCCCCTCTGAGCCCCTGCATGTAAGCCCCTGTTGTAAGTCCACGTCCAGGCTGGTGGGGAGCCACTAAGGCATACTGGGCCTGGGTCCTGATTCTAGTCCCAACTCTGACGTTCAGAGGCCATGTGACCTGGGCCAGGTCACTCACTATTTCTGGGCCTCAGTTTCCTCATCTTGGAAATGAGACATTGGAATTATGTGAGAAATTTGAATTAAATGAACCACAGCATGATGGCTAAGCAAATGGGCTCAGGAACCAGACTTCCTGAGTTTAGTCTGGTACTGACGAGGGGTACGATTTTTGGGGTGAATTTTGTAACCTCTCTGTGACTGAATTTCCTTATCTGTATCATGGATGCCTTAAAGAACTTCACAGTTGCGAAGATAAAGGGAGTTATTCAGGCAAAAGGACTTAGAACAGTTCCTGGCATTAGTACCATAAATACTAGCCATCATTCTTCTTCCTCTTAACGTTTTTAGCTGGTGAACAATGGGATTAACTCTAATGGGGACATTTTACTTCCCGAGGAGGAGGGTAGCTGTATATTTGTGCATGGGGTTTTTCAGGATTCCTAAATGGCCCTGGGTTCTATGCTGTCTTCCCTGCCTGCTGGGCTGAGGATTATAAAGATGTGATTTATGGGGGACAAGATGGAGGTGAGCCCTCAAAGGATATCACCTGCATATTTCAAGGCTTTTTCTTGCTATGACTAAAGACAGCATAATCGTTTCCCCCCCTTGTATACATTGGAGTCATTTTTTAAAGGGGTTTCATTCTGAATTGTAGCTAATCCACGTGGCATGATAAGGTAAGCCGAACGTCGTCTTGTACAATTTAAACTCTAACCAAATGTATGAGGATTCTTTCTCTGAGAATTAAAAAAAGGGATTATCTCCTTTTAGGGGCACTGGATGACTTTAAACTGGTGAAGGAAGCTTGGTATATGAGTATACAAATGAGAGAGAGAGAGAGAGGCAGAGAGAGAGAGAGAGAGCGAGCGTGAGTGTGAGGAATAGATCACACAAGCCTCAAAGAACAGTTGTTGGAAAGGACTTTCAGCCCTAGCATCTTAATTTAAATCTCCCCTGAACAAGATGGAAGCCTTGAAAGGCAATTGCCTGTAGACTCAGCAGCCAGTTTGACTAACGGCCCTGCCCTACAGCTGAGTGTTTGGGGCCCGTTGACTTTGTGCCCGAGTATCCTCCGTGGTAGATTGAGGGTCGTTGAGAAGATTAAATGAGATAATAGATGCGAAGCATGCAGAATAACAGCCAACATCTGTGGAGCTTCTGGCGTGCATGTTTAAAATAAATGCTGACTATTATTACCTTAAAACTTGTGTGTTTGAAACGAAAGCCAAAGAATAATGAACTCTTTCAACGTGTGTATGCCCGATTATAGGCTTCAATGCAAAAATGACAGACATGGGAGCAGGCGGGCAGGGGCAGCAGCTGGAATGTCCCTCTTGGGAGCTGTGTTTGGTGGCCGAGGCACCTCCAGGCTGGTAGGAGCCTTCACCTAGGCTGAGGCTCACAGCAGCCCACTCAGCCTTTGGTGTGGGTCTTACCGACTTTCTTCTTGTAGGAGCAAAGAAGATGAAGTCTGTTTCATTGCATGTGTTTGAGTAGAGGATTGTTACTGGGCCGTGCTGTGGGCTCAACTGTGTTTCCCCAGAATTCAGATGTTGAAGTCCTAACCCCCAGGTGCCTCAGAATGTGGCTGTAGTTGGACAACAAGGCTTTTAGAGAAGCAATTAAGTTAAAATGAGATCACTAGGGTGGCCCCTAATCCAAAATGACTTGTGTCCTTATAAGAAGAGGCGATTAGGACACAGACACACTTGGAAGGAAGACCTCGTGAGGACACAAGGACAAGGAGAAGACAGGCAACTACAAGCTGAGGAGAGAGGCCTCAGATAAAACCCAACCCTGCCGACACCTTCATCCCAGATTCTAGCCTCCAGAACCGTGAGAAAGTCAGTTTCTGTTGTTTAAAACCCCTGTCTGTTATGGCGGCCCTAGAAGATTAATAGCTACTACTATTAATTAGCAGCTACTAAATTCTCTGGGAGTGATAGTGTTTCTGGGGAGAATGTTGGGAGTTGAGGGGGCAGCAGGACAAAGCAATGAGTAAGAACTCAGGCCGGGTTGAAAACCAGCTCTGTCACTCGCTGACTTTGTGACTTGCGCTGTTGCACTTAACTGATTTATTCTTCATTTTCCTCCTGTGCGAAGTGGGAGTGAGCTACTTCCTAAGCTTGTTGTAAGACTTAAATGGAGTCCTTTACCTAAAGTTTAGCACTGTGCCTGACACGCGGTAGGCACACAATGAATGGCACTTAGTGTCATGATGAGACAAAATATCAAGTAGACATTTGGTTATAAAGTATGCACATTGATCATCAATATTAAATAATATTTGCTTATTCATCAACCTGGAAAAAAATGGGCTCATTAGAGATTTAAAAATATTTCTTGCTGACATTCCAAGGAGTGTGGAATGAAAGCATAACAAGGATCCCTTTGAAAGTACAAAGTAACTAAAGAGTATGGCACAAACACTTTTTGTTCTGTGGTACAGAGAGGAATAGCATTTTTAGAAAGGACTCTTCCTTAGCTACATTTGTTTTAGGGAGCAATGCAAAAGAGTATTGTTTGTGGTGGAAGAATGGCTTGCCTTTAAATAAAGAATTGTTTAATTAGATTGGTTTTGTCTTGGAGCATATAAGGCAGTGTTGCTGAGAAGAATATTCCAGGCGTGGCCAGTTGCCTGCGCCTCATGGGTGAGCCCCTGGTGAACCACGGTAGTAGGGGAAATAAGTTTGGACTGTTAATATTTGCTGTTTGTTAAAAATAGTGTATTTGCATCTTTCCATTAAGAGGAAGGCAATGTTTTTAGCTCCTGCAGAGTTAATTTTTTGTTGGAAGAATATGAAGGCCATGGAACAGAAATCCCCAAATAATGCCTTTCTAGTGGCACATTAGAGTAGAAAGATTGAAGATTGCATTTGGAAATTGTAGCACACTTTGGTTGTGGTTTGGTGAAATAAGAAGTCAAACACTTGGGCATGTGTTTTATTTCCTCGCAATGACTTTGAAATCTTGCAAGAGCTGTGGAAATTGAGCTTTTGCTGAATCTGAGTTATGTCCGTCTTGCTTGTGTTTCAGAGCCTGATCAAAACAGCTGTGCTCTACTGTTTCCTTATGCATAAAGGCCCAGGCAGTACTTTGATTGTTGGAAATCACAAATGAAAGTGCCATTTTCATTGCTGCTGTGGAGGGAGTGGATCCGTAAAAAAGTAAACTTTGCACATGTTCCTCTTGCATATGAAGGGGTTATTAAAGAACATCAGGGCACATATTTTTTGGGAAGTTTTATCTTATTTTTAATTGACAGATATAATTGTATATATCTATGGGGTAAAATGTGTGTAGTGGGCCGGGCGTGGTGGCTCACGCCTGTAATCCTAGCTCTCTGGGAGGCCGAGGTGGGCGGATCGTTTGAGCTCAGGAGTTCGAGACCAGCCTGAGCAAGAGCGAGACCCCATCTCTACTATAAATAGAAAGAAATTAATTGGCCAACTAATATATATAGAAAAAATTAGCCGGGCATGGTGGCACATGCCTGTAGTCCTAGCTACTCGGGAGGCTGAGGCAGCAGGATTGCTTGAGCCCAGGAGTTTGAGGTTGCTGTGAGCTAGGCTGACGCCACG
>VSMD01082229.1:0-21498 GCA_008750895.1 Mirza zaza
GCTGATCGACAAGTAGATACAACTCTGTGATGAATCCTGCCCAGGAGGATCTGAGGGGCCCAGTCAAAGCAGCTGCTTCATTGCAAAGCTTTCCTGGACTTTCTTCCCTGGCCCTAGAGTTGATTCCCCTTCCTTTTTGCCAGTTCAGCTTGTTCTCACCACTGTCACACTCACCACTGTTGTTTGCTTTGCTGATCTCCCTGTCCCCCTGAGGGCAAAGACATCTTCTTAACCCAGCTCTCCCTCTGCATGCCTGGTACCACCTGGCACATGGTGTGTACTAACTGGGTTCATGTTTGAATGGATGTGGTGTTGTGAGTGCTTAGCGGGTGTGGATGAAGAGCAAGAACCAACCTCACTGAGTGGTCTGGAAAGGCTTCCTAAGGGAGGTGATGCTTGAGTTGAAGCCGGGCAGCTATTGGATTAGGTGACATTGAAGTCTTTGGAAACCTAGAGAGCTTGTCCTCCTCCCAGAAGGACTGGAGAGGAGGTTTGAGACGAGGCACGTACAGTAGATGGTGCTTCTCACTTCTAGTCAAGGGGCCACAAGGGGCACCATGATTTCACAGGACCACTGCAAACAAATCTTTTCTCAAGCTGGGGAGTTTGGTGCCTGGCTCAGCTTCCAGTTGTCAAATTCAAAAATATAGAGACAGATCTCAAAATTTAATGTTTTATTTGGGAAGAAGTATTACAATTCAGGGCATACATGGTAGGCTGGGTAGTCTTTGGTATATCTGAAGAACAAAGAGAAGGTTAGAGGTTTTATTAAAAGGGAAAAATGTTATATGTTGCTCTTTGAGAAAGTTCATTGAAGTTCATTGGCTCAAGTAAGGGTTTGGGGAGCTGACAAGCTCCGATTGGTGAGAACGGAGGTGGGCAAAATTAGTCCTAGAGTTGCAACATGTTATCTCAGAAGCTATAGATAAACTGGTTTCAGGTTACAATGGTTTCGGCAGTCAGGCTTACAGAGAATTACATTCTTGGAACAATGTTTTGTACTCTGAAAGCTCCCCGCCCCTCCCCCTCCCCACCCCCACCCCCCACGGCTCCTGGACTCTGCTTTAGCTGCGTATGACAAGAATGGCCCAATTTGTATGATCAATTTTCACACAGCGCACACCTGGCCTTTGGAAGATTGGTGCAGACAGAAACGGCTCACCCACATGAGCCTATCGGACCACACTGCAGCGGGGAAGATGGTTCGAAGAGGGGCTAGGCAATGTACTGTCAGGTCTGAGAGCTGGCCTAGGAAGAAATGCCAATATCCTAACTTTTAAAACCACAGAGTTCTAGGTATTGCTTAGTTCCACATGTTCCCAAATGTTTCCTAAACATTCGAACTTCTTACCCAGAATATTTTCAAGAGAAACTTAGGGGCCTGACCCGTGGCTGCCAAGGAAGGATATTTTAAAAAAATCAAGTGTAAAAAATCATTCCAGCATCAAAATTTACCACGATTATTTCGTAAGAGAAAGGACATTTTACCATTTAAATTGTAAGAAGCGCTTTATCTTGGAAGAAAAGGCTTCCTATCCATTGATATATTTAGTTTGATGAAAAACCACCTATGTGGTCTTACTTTTATCATTTCATCCTGGGCTGGTAAAACATTGTCACAGGTGAGCATCAGGCCAAGGATTGTGTCTTGAACCACTGGCCAATCTATTGAAAAGCAGTGACTACATGTTTTCAGGCTGTTTGGCTGAGGCTGGAGGATTGAACTAGTGGTTCAGCCAGCATGAAATCAAGGCAGGAGTCCGTGCTGGGTTAGATTAGCAGGGCCTTTGATGGAGGGGCATGTATGTGTTTGGGTTTGCCGTGTCAGGCAGGAGAGCAGTGGAATTTGTCTGAGTTGAGCTCACACATTGAAGTTATTGAGCGACTTACACGCAAGGCCATGACCTGGACTCCCAGCCGAGAGGCCCACGTGGCGGGGCTTGAGCTGGGGGAGCCGAGGACAGCTTACATCTGCTCATCTGCTTACGTAACCCTGCTTCCCAGCTCCCAGAGCCAAGAAAACACACAAGCCAGCCCAGCGGGGCTGAGGGCCTGTGGTAGCACACGCCATGCGCCGCACAGCACGGGTGCCTTGGCTCGGCCTGAGGACTGACATGAAGCCCTCAGCCCTCTGCCTGCTCCTGTAGCCCCTCCCTGCGGCCCCAGGCAGTGGCTCTGAGACCTGGTAGCAGGTCTGCTGCATGGTTCTGAACGAGGCCTGGTCATTGCCCTCCTGGAATCTGAGTTCTCTGGATTTTCTCGCTGGGACAGAGCCAGGTGTGTAGTGGAGCATGGCCCCTGCAGTGTGGCAGGAGGTGGGCAGGGAACTCAGGAGGCCTCCTGCCTGGCACTAGACACAAGAAGGAATTCAACTCCAGGCTGGGGCTGCTGTGCACCTTCTAGTCTCAGAGGTGTGAGCCGCAGGATTCTCAGAGTTGAGGAGGCTTCAGAGAGAGAAGGTGGGGAAAGGATTGCCAGACTAGGCAAGGAGGGCAGGACTGGGGATCAGGGTGCACTTGATGTGTTGGAGGCATGGTGGAGGTTGTGTGAGGGGCACAGAGGGGCACAGAAGGGAGCAGGAAGGACAGAGAAGGCTGTTCATTGATAAAGCTCTGCATAAGCCCTTGGAGGAGCAAGTTCCTCAGCCAGCCTTGAACCAGGGTAGTTTTCACTTAGGTTCTGCCACATGCTCAGCAGGTAGGAACTGTCTTGTTCATCCTCCCTCCCTCCACCCACCCCTCCTTGGGTTGGCTCACTACTTGGCACACAGTGGGTGCCCAGAAAGTATTGATTGAAACAAATTGTAAGTGGTCTTGATGCATATCACAAGGGGAGTTTGCATTAAACAAACATTTCAGAATAAAGACTCTGGTTTGGTATTTGGTACTTGATAGGCTACTGTGGATTGTCAGAGGGCTGTTTATACTTCCCGTGTGTGTGTGTGTGTGTGTGTGTGTGTGTGTGTGTATGGGTGAATGTGCGTGGGTATGAGAGAGAGAGAGAGAGAATGTGTTTGTGTGTGTGTTGGTGTTGGGGAAAGAGGGGGAATAGGAGATGGACCACCTAGGAATCAGCCCTCGTACTGGGTGGACAGCAGTGTCAGTGCTGAGGGAACCCTGGAGGAGAACTGAGTTTGGCCATAGGTGGTGATGGTGGTGGGGTTACATGAGAGTTCAGTTGGGGCAGGTTGAGTTGAGGGTGCCCTGGGCATATGGCTACTGTGTCCTGTTGGCTGTGGGGTTAGAAGAGAGATGTGGCATAGAGACAGAGATTTTTGAAAACTGTCACATATTTAAACCTAAGACCTGGATGATAGAAGG
The DNA here is from genome assembly GCA_008750895.1 of Mirza zaza. Taxonomy (NCBI): domain Eukaryota; kingdom Metazoa; phylum Chordata; class Mammalia; order Primates; family Cheirogaleidae; genus Mirza; species Mirza zaza. The sequence goes on from VSMD01082229.1 coordinate 3,321, forward strand.
AATAGTGTCTAGGGAGAGAGAGAAGAGAAAGGGCAAAGATGAACATCAGGACAGAGGCTGAGAGAGCCTGGGTAGCGATGTAGGGGGGACATAGGTGAGCGTGATGCTTGGTGATCAAGGCTTCTTGTCCAGGACCCTTTCCTGTACAAGGCACTCATTTCTTCCTGCCTGCTTGGACATTTATGCTGTCCGTGGGGCAGGGAAGGTGAGAGCAGAGATTTGTCAGAAGATCTTGCTTTGGGGCCTTGCTCTTCTGGTTTACCAAGTGTCTCTGAGCATGTCAGGGTGTTTTGAGACCTTAGAGATCATCTGGTCCAATCCCCATTGTTCACAAATGGGGAAACCAGTATCCTGAGAGTAGATGGGACTTGCCCCAAGATCATCCCCCATATCACTGGTGGAGCTAGACAGGGCCCAGGCATCCCTTCTCCTGTCCCAGCACTTTACCTCAGGACTGCCTTTCTGGAACCCATGATGGGGCACCATCTGAACACTTGCCAGCCTGCAGGTGCCTACTCTGCAGAGAGTGGGCAGGCCACATGTGAATTCCTATCTCCTGGGTTGGTTTCAGAAGGTGTAAGCAAGTTGGTACAGTGACAGCCCAGATGCTTCTTGGGTTCCCGAAAATGGGGTTATGTTTAGCAGCATCTTCAGAACCAAAGATGGGGTGGGGTGGGAGCTGCAGATGTTGCAGGGGCCCTCTGAAGTGAAAAGGGCCCAGTGACAGATCTTCTTTTCATGTTTTTCACAAGTTCACTGTGCAGCAGGGCCTCCCAGGTTGGGAGTTGAGCAGCCTAGGCTTGGCAGACCTTGTGGGGAGGGCGTAACTAGTGAGAATCCCCAAGGACCCCCCTCACCTGAAAGCCCAGGGCTTGTGAAGATGGGCCATTCAGCTCTGTGGTGCCCAGCTTGCCCAGTAGGAATCACCCGGCTCCCTATGTATTATCCATCTAGGTCCCTCCCAAGGTCTGCAGCATCAGACTCTCTAGGGGAGGGGCCTCAGATTCTGTGTTTGTACTAATTGCCTCAGGTGATTCTGGGGACAGTTTGGGGAAAACTGGTCCAGGGTGGCCAGTGATTTAGTCCTAGAGCTTAGTGCCTGCTCACCTAAGGGCAGCCTGGGAGGGTGGAGCCGGGTCATCAGGCAGTCTTGTGAGGGACTGATCTGCTAGGGCCCTGTCCCTCCAGGAGGGGTAAGCAGGGCTTTTGGAGCCCTGGGGATCTGCTTCCCTTCCCCAGAGGGTCTGCTGCGACGAAAGGACAAAGCTTGATTGAAGCCTGTCTCTCAGTGCCAAAGTTTGCTGGTTAAAGAACAGAGGGAAGGGCATTTTTGGCTATAGGTATGGTTTATAGTAATGGGGAGGGAGACAGAGCTGAGACTGATGGGCTTTTTGCCAAGCTTGGGGTTTGGCCTTACGTTGTACAAGGCACACAGCCTTACAGCCACTGGCGGGTTTTAATGGGAGAGTGATACAGTCAGAGCCATGTCTCAGAAGAAAATGAACTCATGGGAACAGGTCCTGTGCTGATGGTGTGGGGCCAGCCGCAGAGGGAGGGAAGGTGTGAGGGGTGCACTGGGGCAAGGAGAAGAGGCAGCAGCTGGAGCAAGGCCGCTTTTCTCAGACTGTTCAATTCAGAAGGGTATGTGCTCCCTGGGGCCAAGGGGCGCTTGGGGACCTCATAGTCCCCAAGGAGAACAGACAGGCCCTGGGCCTGTGGGTTCTCACTAGCATGGTTCAGTTGAACTTTGGTGTGAGCTTGTGGTTGCTGTTCCCACCTCTGTTCTCTAGGTTTCTTCCTTTGTTCTTGTGGCTGGTTTGCTTCATAGGTGAAGCTGTTTACACTAGAGTAACAGTTCCCAAAGTGTGTTCCCTGACAAAATGGTTCTGTGGCCAAATAACTTTGGGAAATGGTGGGTTAAACATAGTGATGGGGGTTTCTTGACTGCACAACTTTCAGAGCCTTTGGTGTGTGGCATGACTTCCCAGAAGCAGGATTTAATATGCAGGGCTCCCACCCGTCATTGGCCAGGGGACATGTTTTTCCATCTAGCGTCTTGCTGGGCCTAATGCCTCCTGGAACCCGCTGTGAGGGAGTCCGGTCTGTGGAGAATACTAGGAGCCTGGGTTCAGGTCTTGGCTCTGTCCGACTCCCTACGTTGCTGGGACCACACTGTGTGTGCCACGTGCCTGTGTGTAGGTCTTCACCTTTTCCTCTTCCCTCTACTCCTGACCTGCCACTGTCTCGAAATCCACCATCTGTGTCTCGTCAATTTTTCTTCTGTGCCCAGAGTTCTCTTACTAACTCATTTCCCTCGTCTGGACCTGTGTTCTTCTAGGCCGGAGACTTTGGATCATCCCTGATTCTTCCTCCCTTCTTCACCTTTTGTCACTTTATCCCTCACTGTTACTAAGCGTTCTTCTTTGGTGTTCTTTCTCGCTGTTTCTTTTTTTTCCCCTTCAGTCTCCTCTGGGGCCTTATTGGCTCTATCCCTCCCCAAGTTTGGTTCACCTTCACATCAAGCCCCTTCCTGAGACACGCTCCTGAGATTCCTCCACTCCTGCTACCTTCTCATGTGAAGCTGATTCCCTTCACACTGGCCTTCACAACATGCACATGCGCGCACACACGCAAACACACACGTCCCTTCCTCAGCTAGGCTTGATTCAGGGAATTGAGGTCAGTCATTTGTCCAACGCCACACGGCTGGGAGGTGGCAGAGCTAGGCCTCAACCTCAGGGTTTCTGAGAAAGTGCTTCCTCATCCATATTCACTAAGTCTTACAACAGCCTGTTGGGAAGTCTCAGCAGGAATTATTTCCACTTTACACTGGAGTCTGAGGGCAAGGCGGGGTGGGGGTGGGGGGTCCTGGGCAGATGAGTTCCTCACAGGGTGACCAGCATCTGGGTTAGCCCAGCACTGAGGGTTTCCTAGGGTGGTTGGTCACGCTCGTGCTGGACATGGTACCATGAACATCCTCTCTATAGCCACACTGACTCCTAGAAGGAGACGTCTCCTCTGCACCTGCAGCCTGACCATTTGATGCAGCCTGTGGAGCGGCAAGTCCTGTGGCCTACTAACTTCTCCTTCCCTCCTCCTCTCTAGTTGGCCCCATGCTGATCGAGTTTAACATGCCTGTGGACCTGGGGCTTGTGGGGAAGCTGAATCCGAAGGTGAAGGTGGGCGGCCGCTATACCCCCAAGGAATGTGTCTCTCCTCACAAGGTGGCCATCATTATTCCGTTCCGCAACCGGCAGGAGCACCTCAAGTATTGGCTATATTACTTGCACCCAATCCTACAGCGCCAGCAGCTGGACTATGGCATCTATGTTATCAATCAGGTGAGGTCTGGGAAGATGGAACGAGAGAGGGGTGTGTGTGCAGTGTGTGCGTAATGAGGGGAGTGATTTCATAGATGCCTGGCATTTTGCAGCGAGGAGCCATCCCACCACCAATGCAGAAGAGCTAAGTGCCATTGTGCTTGCTTACTGCTATCAACCCTGTTAGCCAAGGGAAATTGCTGAGGTGTGTTTATCTATTTGTTTTGTGTTTTTTTTTTTTTTTTTTTTTTTGAGACAGAGTCTCACTTTATTGCCCAGGCTAGAGTGAGTGCCGTGGCGTCAGCCTAGCTCACAGCAACCTCAAACTCCTGGGCTCAAGTAATCCTCCTGCCTCAGCCTCCCAAGTGGCTGGGACTACAGGCATGTGCCACCATGCCCGGCTAATTTTTTCTATATATATTAGTTGGCCAATTAATTTCTTTCTATTTATAGTAGAGATGGGGTCTCGCTCTTGCTCAGGCTGGTCTCGAACTCCTGAGCTCAAACGATCCGCCCACCTCGGCCTCCCAGAGAGCTGGGATTACAGGCTTGAGCCACCGCACCCGGCCTTGTTTTGTTTTTGTTTTTTGGAAGTAGCCTTCCAGCAAAATTGAGAAAAAAAGACAACCCTAATTATCCCAAAGTAAGCACTGATTATTTCCCATCCTTGTATAGCTGTATATTTTCCTTTTAAAAAGAAAGCCACTATTTAGATATCAGACTTTTAGGCAACTTTGAGTTTTATCCAATCAGGCTGTGTCTTCTGAGGCACCTTAGTTCAGGCCGCATGCCAGCCCCTGGCGAAACGTGTCTGGAGGAGTCTGGCTCGTGGGCCATCAGAGAGTCACGTGGACTGGGCCAAGTCTGAGCAAAGAGTTTCTTACTCCATGTCCGATCCCTGTGTGTTAGGCTTTAGCCCTGCTTAGGAAACCGATGCTAAAGATGTGTCAGCCTTCATCACCATGACCTGGAGAATCAGATTATCTAAGAGGCATTTTTATTGAAATAAATTTATTTCCAACCTGAGGAACATTATTAGTTTTTTCCAAGAGCATAACTTTGGTATTTCAAATTTATCCCCAGTACTTAAGTACATATTTTTTACACTGTAACCTAGGTGCGATGACACATCTCACTTATCTATGTACCAAATTTCAATGAAATTCATTTGAAGAGAAAGAGTATGCCCATTTCTACAAGGCCCAATGTCCATTTCAGGATAAATTCTGGGTCTGCTTGAGGTAGTAAAATTGCTGGCAGTTTACAGCCTCCATCAAAGCTGATGGACTGTGTCCATCCTCCCTTGGACCACAAGGGAAGCTGGAAACTGCAGTCTGTCCACCAAGCACTTCTGAGGACTGCTGTGGCAATGATGCTGCATCACTTGCTACAGGGAGATCCTAAAGAAGTGTGAGGTCTCAGTCCTACATGTCCTGAAGTTTTCAGCCCACTTCTGGCAAGTAGGATCCTCCCAGGGAACAATTTGTTAATAATTCCAAAGATATATGATTAGGTGATGACTGCCATATGCTTTGGAAGCTCAGAGGAAGGAGAGAGGACAATGGCCTAGAAGAACCAGGATATAAACTAGGTTCTCAGGGGGAGAGATGGGCATCTCAGCTGGGCCAGTGAACAGGGCCTCAGGCAGAAAGGAGCCTAGCAGGTTGCTGGAGATCAAGATGACTATCCCGGTAGGAAAGCGCCAGAGGCTCTGAGACCAGGTGTCACAGCTGAGCCTGTCAGGTGGGGAAGAGCAAAGCAAGCCTTGTGACAAGAAAACTGAAGCTCAAGGTGGGAGAGCAGGTGGTGGGCAAACCCCTCAGGGATTTTTGAGTCTCTTGGCCAAGTGAGGTACAACTAGGGCCCTTATGAACACCTGGAAGCAAGACGGCCATGCAGCTGTGGGTCATTTTGGAAGAATATTGGAGAATGTAGGAGAGAACAGGTAAATGTCCTGCAAAGTGCAGGTCACTTCAATCCAACAAGTATTAGTTTAATTCAAGCCCCGTGATCAAGAAACATTTGTCTGGCCGGGCGCGGTGGCTCAAGCCTGTAATCCTAGCTCTCTGGGAGGCCCAGGTGGGCGGATCGTTTGAGCTCAGGAGTTCGAGACCAGCCTGAGCAAGAGCGAGACCCCATCTCTACTATAAAAATAGAAAGAAATTAATTGGCCAACTAATATATAGAGAAAAAATTAGCCGGGCATGGTGGCGTATGCCTGTAGTCCCAGCTACTTGGGAGGCTGAGGCAGCAGGATTGCTTGAGCCCAGGAGTTTGAGGTTGCTGTGAGCTAGGCTGACGCCACGGCACTCACTGTAGCCTGGGCAATAAAGTGAGACTCTAAAAAAAAAAAAAAAAAAAAAAAAAAAAAAGAAACATTTGTCTGATGCCAATGGGCACATATTGATCATGGCAAGATTCAGGAGCCTGTTATTGAAGCAACAGCAGTGAGCATCTGGAAGAAGAAGCCACAGTCACCAGGAGCCAGCAGGGATGACTAAGAACCAGCCATCCAGCTGCCTCTCATGTCTCGCTGAACAGATATTATACCAGTCCATGAATGATATAATGTAGACACCATGCTGTCAGAGCTTATTCAGCAAGGCGTCTGTTGGCATCCCTGATTAGAAGACAAATCCGCCTGAGTAGAAGACAGACAACTGTGGTCTGGATGGCATACAAGTAGTTTAAAATATATAGCTGGGTAAAGAGGGTAAAAGAGAGTTAATGATGATGCCGATTCTTTGAATTTAGGTGGATGTGGTGAAGGAAAACCGGAGGAGAAGATGCTATGTCTAGATATTTTGTATTTTAGGTGAATGGGAGACTTCCCTGTTCAATTACAAAGTCAAAGCAAATACTGGACTAGTGAAATTTAGCCTCCAGCTTAAATTCCTGCAACACAGTTTCCATATTCCCCGGGCTTCAAACAACAGGTTTCTGAATGTCCTCCACCAGCTACGTGCTCCTGCCCGCCCCAGTCCAAGTTGGTGGAACAGCTAAACCAGCCGGCTCAGACTAGTGGCACCAGTGTGCTAGCTGCCACCGGCACTGCCTGAAACCGTGCTCCTCCAAGAGCGTGTTTTCCAAAACGGAGCCACATGCCTCGAGGAGCACTCGCTTGTGAAGCAGGTCTCATTCCCGCAGAGCCTCCAGAGTGTTTCCCAAGCTTGTCTAAGTGGAGAACTGTTTTCCGAGAACCCTCTTAAGTGATGAGTGTTTTGTGAATCACACTTTGGGGGAAGCGGGCCTAAATTAACACTTCTTCCCAACCGCCCCTTACTTTCTCTAGGACACTGAGAACTTGCTATTCTCTCTCCCTTTCCTCTCTTTTTCCACTTGTAGTTTAGCATCAGAAATATTTTATTTTAGTTTTTCACACATAGATACGTCTTTTCCTCTCCAGTCTTGTCAGTGTCATCTTCCCCCCCTCCCCTCCACACACACACGGTTTTGTTTTGTTTTGTTTTTTCTTTTTATCCTTTTTCTGCTGAGGGTTAACTTTCCACCTCAGGAGGATCTTTTCCTCTCCTTCTCCCTTTCCCCCAGCTAATCATATTATCTTATGCTCCCATTCCACCCTGATAATCTTTCTGGGAGAATGTGGTCAGAGTCCAGATAACCAAGTCAAAAAAAGCTTGAAGTCTTCCCTGCCTTTCCAGTAAAGAATATTGTGTAATACATAATAAAGTGATTATAGAAAATCCAAACCCCAAACCCTGAAAAGAGTGAGGCAGAGGGGAAAACATTTGGAGCATGCCCGCCTATAAATTAGGAACTTCCTGTGTTCTCTGTTTTATAGCTATAATGTAGAAGAAGAAGAAAGGGATTTTACAGCACCTGGCTTTGACCTTTGTGTTCTGTTTGTTGAGCAAATGAACCTTATGAGCTATTAGGCCTCATTAGGGCCTCTCAGCCTCTCCCTGTCCCAGACATTTGCTGTCATTTTGAGTTTTCATTCACATATCCACACTTATACCACGTAAGATGAGATATAAAGAATGCTTAAAGTAGGGGTGACCTCTGAGACAGCTAGTTCAGGGACTCCCAGAAAAGCTCAGTATTCTTTCTGCCCCATTGAAATGCTACACAGTGGCCCTTTGCAGCAGGTCACAGGAATGCTGTTCTACTTGAAGTGGGTGCCATTTCCCATTTCTACCTCCTTAGCTTCCCCTTCGGTCCTTGCTAGGATTTGCCCAGACCTCTGAGGCCCGACAGTGTGAAAACTTCTGTTCCATGTCACAGGTGAGGAAACTGAGGCTCAGAGAGGGAAAGTGACCAGTGGAAAGTCACACGAATAACAGCAGGCTGCAGCTCAAACCCCAGCCCCTGACTCCAAGTTCAGTGCCCTCTCACTGCACCACAGTGACTCTCCTGGAGGCTGTATAGCCCCTGCCCCCACCTGTTTCTCAAAGTCCAGATCTGGGGCTGGGAGAGAGCTCCGTGCTCAGATTGCCTGGCCTCAGTCCTGGCTCTGCCGCTTCCACTCAGGGTCCTTAGGCAGGCTCCTTAAGCTCTTCAGACCCCAGTTTCCTCCTCAGGGGAAGGGAAGGGTAAAGCATCTACCTCCTGCAGCTGGTGAGCCCTCAGTGAGCGCCATCTGTTTAGCATCAGCTGTTTGTCACTTCTCCGCCCTCCACTCTTCCTGCCTGTTTCCTCTGCCTGGCACGGTAAATCCTCCCGTGCTGTCCCGCTCCTGCCTCACCTCCACTCAGTACCAGCATCAGCACCCTTCCTCCTATTGGTCTGGACTCCTTGGGGTTAGAATAATGGATAATGGTGTGAGTCCGGTGACAGAATCTCAGAGGACTCAGGGGCCATGTGACGCGTCTAAGCTGTTCCAGAGTGGGGTTGTGTCTCAAAGCTCTGCTCGCAGGAGTGAACTTTCACCGGCTTTTATGGCTCATACTCCTGGCCGTAGTAAGCTATTAACCACCCCCGTTTGGTTTAGGCCCCTCTAGTCACCACCACAACTTCTGTCTCACAGTAAGTATATTGGAGGGGTGAGTAGGAGAGGCTTTCCCAGTCAAGAAAGAAGAACAAGCTGTGCTCTTTGTCCCCAGGGTCTCCTCCGCCCCTCCTGCCTTTAGCTCAGTGATGTGGGAGTGTCCCATTTGGCTCCTAGCACCCTGAGACACAGACGTCAAAGTCCAGCACCTGTGGCCTTGACTAGGAGGTGGATGTTGAGATATCATAGCAAATGGGGGACGACAGCTGCACTTCCTCATACCTCAGGCTGGAGAGGAAACTGTGCACCACCCAAGGAGGAGGGAAGGCAGGTTGCCACCTGGCAGCACGAGCCCCGCATAAAGGAATGCAGGATGTCTGTGGGATTACCCATCGTAAAAATTACAAAATGGGTGAGGAATGTAGGTGCAGCTAGCCAGGTGAGTTTGCCATGACCATGTCAGAGCTGGTACCCAGGACTGGTCTCTCCAATTTCATCTGTTTATCTTCTGGCACTTCTATTCTTCTCCCTCAGCTGCCTGAGATCTTTCTAGTTCTCACCATGTCACGCCCTCTTTTTAAACCCTTCAGTATGTCCCCAGTGCCCACAGGTAAGGATCTAAATGGTCTGAAGCCCTGAGCTTAGCATCCGAGATAGTTTGCAGTCTGGCCCTAACCTACCCCCAGCCACTTCCTCGTCACCCCCTTTGACGCGCTCTGTGCCGCAGTCACACTGGACTCTCCTCTTCACCCAGACACCTCTGTCCTCCTCCTTGTGCCTTTGCTTATGCAGAGTCCTCTATGCCTCTGGTGGCTTGTTTTCTGGCTATCTTTTAAGCACCCCACTCCCCCAACCTCATTGGCTCTGTGGGGCCCCTAGCAGGAGCTGGCTCCTCCCTCCCTGCTGCTCCCAGGCCACTCAGCACTTTCTGGCAAAGGATGATGATCCTGCCTCACCCCAGCCTTGGACTCCCAGTCCCTCGTGCCTGACTCCTCTGCATCCCTGACCACGCAGCCCACGCACAGTCTGGCGTAGACTCAGGCAGGGATTGGAGCACACAGCTTCTCCCTGGGATTCCCACCCCTTCGTTTACACCCGAGGGGTCAGAGCACCCCTTACTCTTGGTCTTCCGGCTAGATCTGTGTCCCTTGGAAGCAAAGCCTCCTTTGAACTTGCACAAGCCCCTCCCTGGGCCTCTCCCCAAAGCTTCCCGTCATTGCTGACCAGAGCGCAGGCTGCCTGTGACACAGTCCTTGGGGTGACTTCCCTTTTCAGGAAAAATGCAAAGAAGCTACATTAGCTCCATGGTTGTTAATAGTCATAAAATTCCTTTATGGTCCTTTGGACTCAGCATGTTTTCTGGTCTCACCTTGAATTGTGATCATCACAACTCCCCAGTGAGGCAAATAGGTCCTCTGATGGTTCCTACTGAGGGAAGTCTCCAAAGGTAGGCATGTGACGGCTAGGTGGCAGAGCTGGGATTCAGACAGAAGTCACCTGAGACCTAAGGAATGCCTCACCTTGCCAGGGTTATTCCCAGAATGCCACACACACACACACTGCCAACACTGAGTGTCCCTAGGACTTGAGAGGAGGGCTAGCAGCTTTTGAGTGACAGCCTCAGAGCCCCCCACCCCGCCTCTGCCCCATTGTTATGCCAACTTGGAACCCCTGGCCTGAGAGGCTGTGGATAAGTAGAGGGAGGACCCAGCTAGCTGCCCTGAGATGTCTGTCTGACTTTGAAATTTGTTTCCTTCTCCTTTTCATCTGTGCACTGTGTTAGGGTGATAGGATGCCAGTTCCAGGCTGCTTGTGGACAGATTTGGAGACAGCCCTTTGTGCCCCCAGTGAGCAGGAGCAGCTGTCACCTCACTTCAGCAGCTTATCTCTGTCAGTGGTCTAGGCAGCTGGTTCCTACAAGAGGTCAAGATCACTTGGGGCATAGCAGATTCATGGGCCCACCACCCCATTAGTGAGGGCAGTTGCCTGGGCACAATCATCTCTATTCACCATCCCCCATCCTGCCTCCTCTTCCCTCCCTGAGCTTTAGCACCCAGATAGGTGTGTGTGGGCATGGGGCTCCCTGGGGTGGGTGGGGGTGGTCCTGGCTGCAGGAGGGGGGAGGTGGGAGGAGGAAGTCTGGGGGGTGGCTCTGTGCCACCGCTGTTTGAGTGCTGCCTCCTTGCTGTGTTTCCCTCTCTGTCCATGTCTCTCTCCGTTCTCCTGGAGGATGTGTGGAAGCACTCACATTGCTGTTGAATTGCCTCTGTGGATGTTCTGGGAAGGGACAAGGAATGACAGCTTGTAAGGATCTGCCTTTGAGTTGGAACAAGAGTGGGCAGAACCAGCCCCTTTTCCTTTGCAACCTTGACCTCTGCCTCTCTCTTCCTTACCTTGCCTCCTTGCAGCCATCCTCTCTTTTCTTCTCCTTTTTTTTTTCCCTTCTAGTGGGGCCTTTTGCCTTTACTTATAAGTCCTGTTTGTAGCAAAGCAAGCAAAAGGAGGAGTTCTCTGTGATCTACTTCTTGCTCTCCACCTACCTTCTCTTCTGTACTCTCCGCCTCCTGTAAAGAAAGAGAGAGAGTAATGCCGACCTAACTACTGCTGTCACTGCTGCTGCCACCACCGCTGCCACCGCCACCCTGGTAATGTCCACATGCCCCCAGATCAACCTAGAGCCAGGGCCCTGCTGGTCAAGGGGAAGCCAGGTAAATAACCCACAAGTGTATCTTCCTTGGCTTTGGGGTCTCCCAGGCAAGGCCAGGGCCTCTGTGGGTTTCCTGGGAGATGCTACCGTTGCTGGAAGCCAGCCTGTTGTGCAGAAGTTCAAGGGACTCTCCCTCTTTAGCCTCAGCCACAGTCGAGCTCATACTCTGTGTATATCAACTGTTGTGTCCTGCTTTTTTTTCTTAAATCCTACATCATCTGCATCTTCCATGTTATTTCATTGTCTTCATACTCATTACTTTCCATGCCTTCATAGTAGTTGATCATGGAGTTCTGTCATAATTAACATCCTTTTCTCTATTAGAATGCGTTTAGGTAATTTCCACTTTTTCACAAGTGTAAATAATACCATAATGAACATCTTTGAGTCTGAAGTTTATTCTGTGTTGGCTTTTTCCACACTCAGGATCATCTCCCCAGGCTAGATTTTCAGATGCAGGATTATGGGTTCAAAATGTTTTTTACACATTTTTAATAGTTCTTAATACAAATGGCCAAATTGCTTTCTGAAAGAGAAGGCTTTATTTTCACAAGTATTTTCCTCCAACTTGTATCTTTTTTTTTTTTTTTTTTGAGACAGAGTCTCGCTTTGTTGCCCAGGCTAGAGTGAGTGCCGTGGCGTCAGCCTAGCTCACAGCAACCTCAATCTCCTGGGCTCAAGCAATCCTGCTGCCTCAGCCTCCCAAGTAGCTGGGACTACAGGCATGCGCCACCATGCCCGGCTAATTTTTTTCTATATATATTAGTTGGCCAATTAATTTCTTTCTGTTTATAGTAGAGACAGGGTCTTGCTCTTGCTCAGGTTGGTTTCGGACTCCTGAGCTCAAACGATCCGCCTGCCTCAGCTTCCCAGAGAGCTAGGATTATAGGCGTGAGCCACCACGCCGGCCTCCAGCTTGTATCTTAAACATCCTGAAAGTGCTTAGTGCCACCCTCTTGATGTTTTCTACTGAAAGCCAACGTCACAGTGCCTTGGGCCCTGGGAGAGGCAGGCAGCCAGCTGGGGTGTAAAACCGTCTCCGTGCTCAGCTCACCTAGAATCCTGAATCCCTGATGGGCTGTTCTAGGAGCTCAGTTCTCTCTGAAGGTGACTTTAGGGCCTCCATCCAATCTGTGTTCCTGTGTGGCAGGGGTCAAGGGTGTGCTCGCTCTTGAGAGTGACTACTTTGGCTGACAGAGAACCACCCCTCAGCCTGGTCCCTGGCCCTGAAGGGCCATTTTCTCTCACTCACTGGGTAAAGAGTTTAAGTCTCAGATCCAAGTTTTGTTGAGGGCTCCTCTGTCTGAGCTGTGGGCTGCCATGTTATTATGGTTAAAAACTAGAGCCCAACTGCTGTGAACTCATGGGTGAGTGGGTATTAGCCCTCCACAAACTTAGCACTTGTGTAATCCCAGGCTCTTCACAGTAATTCTCTGGGGATCACCTCCCAGCCTGTCCACTCTCCCAGATCCACACTCAGGCTGCAGGAATGCCCCATCGGAGCTTCTCTGCCTCTCATCTGTGATGGCTTTCCCGCAACCTACTCAGCCCAGCTGCTTCCTCCCGATGGCTAAGTGGGCACAGAAGAGCGCGCAGAGGGTGTTTCAGCAAACATTGCCACTGGCTGCAGACCTGCCCCGGGTCTGTGGTGTTGAGAGCCTGAGAGTAACTGCGTGCATGGTAGGGTGGGGGTGGCTTTGCGATAGGCCAGGGTGATGTGTGGGAGCCCCAGTGTCTCTCCCATCACAGAGAAATTCTGATCCATCGGAGTCTTGGCTTCAGGTGGATGTGTCCAGCTACATTATTGCTGTGTCCTTTGGTGGAGGAGAGGCCAGGTATGGCCAGTCCCTAAGCCATCACGATCTGGGATGTGTCTGTTGGTGTACACACATGGGCCTGGGTGAGGGATGGAACGGACCTTCCAGAGACTGTTAGGACAAGGGTGGACATGGCTTCCTGTCATTGGTCATCTGTGCCCTATTGTAATCAGGGGACGGCCACTCTCGCCTTCCTTAACCACATTTAGGATTTTCCTGGGGATTGGACCAGACTCTGGTACCTGCCCTGAACCCCCCACAAAGGCTGCTTGCACGTGCAGTGCACATGCCCAGAGAGCAGGTGAAGAATGAGATGGGAAGTGGAGCCTCTGCCTTTAGCCTTTGGGGGGAGGCGTTCTCCACTTAAGCACCGTTATAGCCTAGGCCTGTCTCTCACTGGAATCAAACAATAGCTTCCTAACTGATCACCCTGCCTTCACTTGGTTGGGGCACAAATCCCTCCTTGACATGCAAAACATAGTTTAAGACTCCTTTGGCCTAAATATTAATAAAAGATAAAGCCTAAGTATCTTAGCAAGCACCTAACCCTCTTTGCCCCCTACCCTCCCTCCCTCCCCAACAGTTTGCCCCCTAACCTAGTTTGCCCTTAACCCTCTTTGCCCCCTACCCTACCCTCCCTCCCCAACAGTTTGGCCCACTTCTGCCTTCTGGCCTCACCCATTCTGAAGTTCCTCAAATGTTCTCTTTTCCCCACAGCCTTTAAAATGTGCTCTCTGTGCATGCCTTTCTTTGCTCCTATAACTGTCCTCTCTCCCACCACCGCCTCTGCAGTCTGGGTCTGGTCTGATTCTGCCTGCTTTCTCTGGTCCCCCTCCTGCAGCGACCTTTGCCCAGTCATTTCAGGATCATTATGTATTTTTTGGCCTCTCTTCTTTTTGTCTTCTTCCTCTAAGAGCAGTAAGTTGCCCTAGAAGGAAGTGATAACTATAACTCTTATTTACCAACTTCAGATGAAGCCCACACTTAAAAAAACTGGGTCATTCAGAGGGACACCTGCGCCCTGCATGCGGCTCCTCTTCACCAAGCGTGAGTTCCCACACATTTCACAGGTCTCCGAAGGGCTCTTTGCTTTCTTTTGCTGCCAGAGACTCTAAATGCAAAGCCACAGGCTAACCCACTTGAGCCTTAACCCTTTTTAGAAAGTCCCCCTCCATCAGACAAGCAGGATTTGAGAGGAATCTTGAAGTCGACTGGGAAGGACACGGGAAACACTACGGAAGGGAGAGTTTCTGGGTTGGATCCTGAGAGACGTTTTGAAAAGTCTGAGTGTTCAAGATAGATGCGAAAACCTTTTCCTATAATATTAATAATCACAGTAGCTGACACTTGTTGCCAGACAGTGTGCTAAGATTTTTTTCATGCATTGTCTCATTTAGTACATCTCATTTGTTATCTGCATGACTCAAAAGCAGAAACTGAGGCCTAGACATGTGATTTGCCCAAGCTCACATAGTTAATAAGTAAAGAAGCTGCCATTCCTGGGGTAAAAATGCATGTGTCTGCCATGATGGTGTATTTGGCCTGGCCTGACAATGCTTGATCAATGTTTACTTGAGTGAATGAAGTGTCAGATGCACTGGAGGAATGTGCTCAGCGAGGAGGGGCAGGAAGGAGGGCTGGGTGTCTTGCCACCTCCTGTTAGTGGTGGGGATTGGTAGGCTTGCCAGGACCTGTCTTTCTTATCAAGAAAGATTGAGTGCCCAGGTTTTATGGCATTTCACCCAAAGAAGCCTAGAAAAGACTTGACTTTTCTGTAATCCCAGGGGAAGAAGAGGAAGACACACTTTCCTCATCCACCGTTCTGTTGGTCTGGTGTTCCCAGGGGCCCTGACAGGTAATGTCACCTGTTAAACTGTACCATGTGCTTGCTTTATACCTAGACCACACAGATGAGGCCAGGCTGGCAGCAGGGTTGAGAGGAATGATGTGTAGTTCAGGTTATTTTGGAAAACTGCCTGGCCAGTTCTACATGTGGGCCAGACACTGGGTGCCTTACCGAGTTAGAAGAGCTATGGCAGCAGCTGCGGTCAAAGAGGTAGAACCAGGCGTGCTTCTTGGGCTTCTCCTCCAGGCTGCCATTGTTCATGGGCCTTGGCTCCAGAGGTGCCCATTTATGGTTCCAAATTTCCAGTTCCTGGAGGGAAAAAAATGCTTAGTTCAATCTCAGGCATCCAATTGATCAAATACCATGTTTTCCTGAAAATAAGACAGGGTCTTATATTTATTTTTCCTCAAGAAGACACCTTAGGGCTTATTTTCAGGGGATGTGTTATTTTCCCCTCAGAGCCTCAGCTTGCAGCACGCACAGGATGGCCGGGACCTGACCTCGGGAGCTGACCTTGTTGGTGGGACTGCCCGCACCTTTCCGGTCACCTCTGGGATAGTAGCTGTCACGACGGGGCAGATGAGAAGGGCTGTGTGTCTTCTTTACCGCTCCATGACAAAATGCGTGGGTTGTGCAGATACGCTGCATAGCCACGCCCTTCACTAGGTCTTATTTTCAGGGTAGGACTTATATTGCACTAGAAATCCTGCTAGGGCTTATTTTATGGGTAGGTCTTATTTTCGGGGAAACACGGTAATCATGGCCAGCAGGCTAGATCCTGTGGTACAGACATGGCCACCAGGAGCCCCCTGTGCCAGGTATTGGGGAGTGGACTAGAGAAGGGAGCGTTGTCATAAGCTGGGAAGACTCCCTTGGGTATCTGCTATACAAGTGTAAAAAGGCTTTGTTGGAACACCTTTCTTTACTTTTGGGAAAAGTGTTCAATGAGGCAGAATTGTGTTTGAAATGTAAGTCTGGGTTGGGGTGAAAGTTGTTATAAGATTGTCAAGGTGATTAAATGAAATGCCATACACGTAAGAACACTTATCTCGTGCCTGGTATACAATATCCCCCTAATGAATGTTAACAGTATATTGTGATTATAATAATTCTAACAACTGCATAGTGTTTATATGCACTTTCTAAACTTAGGACTTCTTTGAACCCATGATGCAGAATCCTAAATCAACTCGTAGCCAGAGGGACAGCCAAGGAACACAGGGTGCCTTTGGGCACAGCTTTCTTTTACCACACATGGTTAGGAGGTGTTGGTGGGGGAAGGGGTAAAGAAAGGAGCTCTTGTGCATAAAATGTGTCCTTAATTCATTTACTATTCTCTCAGCTGCTTTTTCTGATCTCCTGGCACCTGTCTTTCCCTAAGTGGTTTGCTTCACTGAGTCCCCCAACTGAGGCAGAATGGCTGGGGTGCGTCCATGTGTTCAGTACGCACACAGGCAGCCTTGGGTGGAGCGCCAGTTTCCAAGTCCTCTTTTGGGGGCATGGAGAGAGGACTTTGTGTGCCCCACTTTTGAGACTGTGTACTGATTGCAGGCCCTTGTGGAGCACTTTTTCCTAAAGTAGAGGGTCCTGATCTTGTTTATCCCAGGAGATGTGGGGAAGAGCACTGGGGGATGAACCCAAAGGTACTGGGTCTTAGTTTGTTTCTTCATGGTGCTATGCCGAGGATTCTGGTCAGAATGAGAGCAGGTGTGCAGAAGGGCTTTGGGACTGCTGAGAGCGAGAGGTGGCAGTGTCAATGCTAGGGCTTCCTCACTACCCTGGGGCATGGAAGTTGGTAAGAGCTGAGTCCCCTGTGCTGACCCCTGAGGGGGCCCTTTGGTTGGAGCTTCCCAGAAGGGGTTGCTGTCTGCCATTGTATGTTGAAACCCATCCTTTGATCTATTCATTCATTCATTCATTCATTCATTCATTCATTCATCAATCATTCATTTATTCAGCCAGCCAACAACTATTAATGAGCTTTTACTGTATGATAGGCAGTGTTCAAGGAATGGAGTGAATAAAAAACAAAAAATCTCAGCCTTCATTGAGCTTGCATTCTAGTGGGGGAGACTGAAAGTAAACAAAATAAATAAATAAAATATGCAGGGCCTTTGCACTAGCAGACTTGGTGCTTGGGGACCCAGGGGTTGGCACCCTGAAACAGGCGTCCCTCTTGGTCTGTTGCATACACTATTTCTATCATGGTACGTACCACACTGCTTCCTGTGAGCCCCGTGAATGCAGACATTGAGTTGGGTTCACCGTATTTCTCTGGTGCCTGGTTAGGGCCAGAAAGACACATGGAAGGCACACAATGTGGTAATCAAACCGTGATCAACTATATAAATAGGGTAGAAGTGAAAAGTCTCATAGGTACCCAACTAATGTCACATTTTCCTGGGTATCTTTCCTGGAATTAGTCTATTTTATAGTATAGATATAAATAAATGACACGTTTAAATGCCCTTTTCACCTTTCCTTTTAGAGCTTCCTTAATTTTTGTTAACAGCTCTGTTCCATTGTATGGATGTGCCATGGCTTATTGAACCAGTTCCTAGTGATGCTTATGATGTTAATTGCAATCTTTTGCTATGATGAACACTCCACAGGGAACATCATGAATGACTATGTTGTTCATAGTCATTCATACACATGCAAGTCCTTTTGTAGGCTAAATCCCTAAAAGTGGGATTACTGGATTACAGGATATAGAACTCTGATTTGTAAAGTGGGGACAGAAAAATGAGGCCCGAGAGTTGACTAATGCCCAAATATATATAGGGGACAAGTTACCAGTCCCTGTGAGTGTTCTGCCCATAGGCCTTCAGGCATCTGATATGTTTTTGTTTCTGCACCAGGCTGGAGAATCTATGTTCAATCGTGCTAAGCTCCTCAACGTGGGTTTTCGAGAAGCCCTGAAGGACTATGACTACAACTGCTTTGTGTTTAGCGACGTGGACCTCATTCCAATGGATGACCATAACTCCTACAGGTGTTTCTCACAGCCAAGGCACATTTCTGTTGCAATGGATAAGTTTGGATTTAGGTAAGAGGTGTTCAGCCGGAGTCTGCAGTAAGCATATTTGTCTCATATGTTGCCTGGGAAATGCAGTTCTTTCAGCTCAGGATTGTCTCTTTAGGCTCTGGAGGAGGATGCCTCATTTGAGAAATGGGTGCTCTTTAAGCTCTAAGTCAGTTATTATTTGAGAAGGAAAGATGGGTCCGGAAATTCGAGTAGTCTGCACATACAGACAAGAGCAGGTTTTAGTGTCTTGGAAGGCTCCCAGCTTTAGGTTCTAGACACGTACTGCATTTTCTTTGTTCTTTCCTCTGCCCCACACAGTTGGGGAAGCAAATTGGAATAATTGTTCTCCCACTAAATTCTTGAGCTTGGATACCCCAGCAGATGTTCCTTGGTACTTTTAAGAAGGAACATGAGGCCGGGCGCGGTGGCTCACGCCTGTAATCCTAGCTCTCTGGGAGGCCGAGGTGGGCGGATCGTTTGAGCTCAGGAGTTCGAGACCAGCCTGAGCAAGA